>CAHIKZ030000953.1:600000-687500 GCA_903632075.3 Acanthosepion pharaonis
TAAAACCCTGCTAACATGGAAGTACCCAAGAATCATTTGAGGCACATAATGCTCTATGAGTTCAAGAAAGGAAACTCAGCAGCCGAAGCGGCTAGAAACATTCACTCAGTTTATGGAGAGGAATGTGTGAATGAAAGAAATTGCAAAATTCAGAGGAAATTTCACCCTTTAAGATGAAGATCGAACCGGACGTCCAGTTGAGTTTGATGAAAAACTTCTTAAAGCAGCCCTTGAAGAAAATCCTGCTTTATCAGTTGAGGAATTGGCAGGGTTCTCAGTTCAAACCATACAACTGTTCATCGTCATCTTCAACAACTTGGAAAAGTTCCTAAACTTGGAAAATGGGTGTCTCATGAATTGTCTGAAAACAACCTCAAATCCCGAGTTGACATCTGCTCTTCTCTCCATTCTCGCCAACTTGTTTCACCTTTTTTGGATAGACTTGTGACTGGTGACGAAAAATGGATCTTTTATCGAAATGTTAAGCGTCGTAAACAATGGCTTGGTAAAGGGGAAGGACCCCAGCCACAGCCGAGAAGGGAACTTCATGGGCAAAAGGTTCTTCTTTCAATCTGGTGGGATCGCCAAGGAATAATCCACTTTGAATTCTTACCACCTAATGCAACAATTAATGCTCAAATATACTGTCAGCAATTAGAGCGTTTGAACCAAGCTTTAAGGAAAAAAGACCTGCTTTAGTGAATTGAAAAGAGGTGATGTTTCATCAGGACAATGCGTGACCCCACACAGCAAGAATCGCGTCACAAAAGATCGAGAACTTGGTTGGGAGAAAATTCCTCATCCACCTTATTCTCCCGATCTTGCTCCTTCAGACTACCATTTGTTTCATAGCTTACGGAATCATTTGGAAGAAACAGCTTTTGTAACACAGGAAGAGGTTAAAAATGACATTTGTGAGTTCTTCGAATCAAAGCCAAAAGAATTTTACAGTAATGGAATTAGTAAGCTTGTTAATAGATGGAAGGAAGTTATAGATAATCAGGGAAATACATTGTTGATTGAATCTGTAATTAAATGTAACATTTGGTCATTTGTTTTCTTTATTTAAAATTCGGACAGAACTTATGGGATGACCTGATAAATTATTTCTCATTATTTCATTGTGGCTTAAAATTATATTCTTAACCGGATGTAATGGTGACATACCTAAAAAGGACAGTTCATCTAGACATGTATGAATAACACACACACACACACCATATATTTCATTTTTCTGCTTTAGCTTTGACCTGTCTTTTGATTGGTCAATCAGGACATACCAATAAAATTTTGAAATCTTTCCCCCTCTCTTCTTCTTAATCCTTCAATTAACTACCATTCTGTTTTCAAATGTAAATCATTTTTATCAAAAGTTACCTAACATCGCTAGATAATGGACAAATTTCAAGTTCCGAAATATAGAAAGTTCCGTGTGGTGATGTAAATTATTTTTAAATAAAAATATTATTAAAATATCCCCTGCCCTTCTCTTCATTCTTTCCTCCATCACACCTCTTTACTCTCGTTCCCACTCTGTAACCCCCCTGCGTCCTAGCGGCATCCCGTCTTGCTTGGGGTGAAATGCTTAAAAAAAGAAACTATATAAAATGGACAGTGAAGTCAACACCCAGCGTCAAGCCATCGTCTGCTCATGCTTATACGGAATCGCCAGACCAGACTGTCGCCGCTGGGTGTTGACTTCAATATCCTCCTTTAGATTTACATATGTTCTATCGCTGATATTGACCATTTTAACCCATAAATATAGCATACCTTAAAACAATATTCTATCTTACATTTACAAGGTGTATCAAAAATACTTTTACAAAATTTGTGTGTGGGTTCCTCACACTATGGGTTAATTAGTAGAATTCGTATCAGTAAACCATTATTATCTCCCAATAAAAATTAAATTCTTACAATCCAAAAATATTTTCTGCTTTTAAATAACCTGCAAAGGGCTGACAATCCGTAAAAATCAATGAATCAAGAAAGTAAAATATAATTAAAAATTAGTTAAAATATAAATATTAAAATAAATAAATAAAAAGGGGAATATGAATTAATATAAAATTTTTAAAAAATATTTAATTTAATTTATTTATGCATGTATTTTGGATATGACAATTATTTCAATGCGTTTATTTTTAGCCATTTTTACTTGTTTGTAAATCTTCCTAAAATAACCAGTAAAGCGAACATAAGCCATAGGCAAGGAAATAATCAATCAATCAATAATAAAAGTAATATTTATACATACATATGTGTATATATATATATATATATATATATATATATATATATATATATATATATATATATATATATATTATTATTATTATTATTAGTTTCAGCGGGTGCACGTATTTGAGTTGTTATATCTGTTTGTTTTTTTTTTCTTAAATAGTGAAATAAATAACCAGCCCAATTTGAGAAGTCCAACTACAAAAATATTGAGCCTCTGAGAAGAGTTGAACCTGTATCCACTTTCTATTGGGTAATTGGCTTCTATAGCCAAAACGGAAAATATGGAAGTCTCTCCACTATTTTTCCTGGAGAACAATTCTGACAATGCATAATTTTGAAGAACTAAAGAGGGTTTTCTGCATTTGAGGATTCTGGAGAAGACTAAAGCTATATTTATGAAAACAAAAACAAAAAGAAAAAAAAGGAAAAAAAAGAAAAGATATTGTCAAAAACGGTATTATCAAAAAAACAAACCTGTTTAGTACATCAAACGTCGAAATTACTACCATATGGTGGAGGAAGATGAGAGAAGGAGTTTAATTAATCACCAAACATGATTGGGCGGAATGAAAGAATTAGTAATTTAAAAAAAAAGAGAATAGAATAAAATTCAGAAAAAAAAACAAACAAACAAAAAAAAAACATCCTGAAAACCGAGGGAAATCTTATTAAAAAAAAAGAAAAAAAAAAGAAAGAAAAAGGGCAAAAAACGAGTATAATAAAATTAAAAGAAATCTTTCAATAAGTGTGAGAAATTCGTCTTGACATTACTAATTCCTGGGTTTTTATGGGGCAATTCTTTTTATATATATTTGGTTTCCATTTAAATGTTTAAGTAGTCTGGGGCAATTACATCCGATCCGTTTTTCGTTTCGATATTATTTTTTTTTAATAAGTCATTTAGTGAAGCTGTTTTGTTTTGACTACAAGTAATCTTGAATAATCAAAAATAATGGTTATTAGTTCTTTTGGCACCAAAATGTCTCCAAGAAATCAGCAGGATTCCTTCGAGTTAATTATTCTGTTTTTATTTATTTATGATTTGCTTTCGTTTCGGTACCCAGAGACCCGGGAGTGTGCACTTGGATAGAGAATGCTTGGTACGCTATAAGTGGCCCTTAGTCTAATTGCTATTACTTCGAAAGATAGCATTTGTTGTTTGTGTCGCCGTAAAGGAAGTAATGAACATGGCGAATTTCTTGTTCATCCACTCGAGACACTGATTCAAAAGATGGTTCAGAGGCTGATATCATACCATTCATTTAATGAACCTACATATATATATATATATATATATATATATATATATATATATATATATATATATATATATATATTTGTGTGTGTTTGCGCAAAATTTTGTGCTGTACACTGCACAGTTTCCCTAAGGAATAAGGACTTAGGTTGCAGGTGTAACCACTACAGGCGTAAATAAATTCTGGTTGAAGATGATAGTGGAGAACAATTGTTCCAGAAATAATAAGTTTTATTTCTCTTCATATATATATATATATATATATATATATATATATATATATATATATATATAGTTTATGCAAAACTAGGTAATCCGTATTGTAAGTAAAGTCTGATGATCCAGAGGCCTTTACATGGAACCTTAAAGTTGTATGTTTTTATTTATATATATATATATATATATATATATCGGGTGTATCAAATATTTGCACAAATTGTGTAAGAGCAAAATTGTCCATTTGTTAGATTAATCTCTGAACCGTTGTATCTTAGAAATGATTAAAGATATCTTACTGGAATTTTCCGAGGATTTCATAACACTACTAGACTCTACTTTGAGCAATAAGAATGTATAATTACTCTCCCAGCGTAACAGAAGAATCGTGATGAAATCGATCATAAATGAAAATGACATGGTCATTGTTAATTAATCATAGCTAAGAATCGGAGTCTAGTGAAAGATTGAAATTAAGTTCAGTATATATTCCAGGACCATTTCGCCCTCTATAACCTTCTAACTTTCTGTCCTGGAGTAACAAGGTGCTCCCAGGTTTCACGTACGATTTCATTTTCAAGTCATTTTCCACTGCTTTTTGGACTGTCATAGCTGAAACTCCTCTCTCACGTGTCAAAAGTCTGATGGATTGAGTTGGATCTTTTCTAATTGATCTCTTTAGCTCTAATTTGAAATGGTGATCCCTATTCCTGTTGTAACCTCTTGATCCAGTTTTCCTCTCTACTGTTCCCTCTTTTTTAAAACTTATTCACTGTTCTCTTGATGGTTCTTGAATGGGCTTTGAAGATGGAAGCCATAGTATGAATGTTGTTACCATTACAGAAGACCTGAATGATTTTTTCTCTCACCATTGCTCAGTTGGGAAGACATAGTAGGGATGATGAAAAACGATTTTAACCTGTTCTCTTTCTATCTGAATAACAAAGGGTTTTTCAGTGATTCTTACGAGAAATGGTTTCAAGATGGCTAAACGTCTTATCTGAAAAGCTGTAAAAAACAAACTCAATTAGTTTAGTGTTTTTTTAAATATTAAATAAAATCAAATTTATTACAGTAATAAAACTCACGAAGAATAAACAAAATACAACAACAATCCTCGGGAGAGTGAGTCCTAATTTTTGTTTAATTCTCGTCTCGTTGTATAAGAACACAGGCGTGTCCGAAAATTCCGACTTTAAAATCTTTCTCTTCGGACTTTGGTTTAGCCAAAAGGCTAATATATAATACATCTCATCAATCTTACTGATACTATTTTTATCTTTTTGTTGACTTTTTATTCCTCGTAATTCATTAACCGGTCTATTAAATCTACACACACACACACACACACACACACACACACACACACACACACACACACATATATATATATATATATATATTTGATAGGGTGACGAACAAATTGGAAACGTTTATAAATCTAACATTTTCCGCTTTTATTAAAGCTTCATAAGAGAATGATAAAGGAAAATGTTGCTGTTTAATTTTTGTCTTTCTTTTTCATTGTTCAACCAAACTTCTCTTGCATCTGTTTTGTCAAGCAGAGATTGTGTATATGATTCATGTGTGTGTGTGTCTATCGTAATTTTAGTTTATTTATGCGTGATACGGATGATAATGTATATTGGTTAGCGCGCGCGTGTGTGTGTATGGGCGTCTGTTAATCATTTTTAAAGAAGAGTCTCTTATTTTTTGTTTTTGTATTTGTTTTCCTTTGGTTAAACAGATCTCACATTCATTTGTGTTGTCAAGCGGCGTTTGTGTATATAATTCGTGTATCATAATTCCAGTTTGTGTCTGCGGGATCCTGATGATAACGCATATCATTTTGTGTATGTGTGTGTGTGTGTATGTGTGTGTATGTGTGTATGTGTGCGTGCGTGTCTTTGTGTGTGTGTAATGGGCATTTTTATCCACATTAGATGGTTGTCTGTATGTTGGTTTGGGGAAGTTTTGTGTGAAAGTGTAATAATTTAAGTTATTGGCTAAGCTATACATCTAGACACAGCGAACGCCAGAAATTTAAAATTTAAATCTAAAGTAAAGCGTTTATGTATCTTAAGTGTTTCTCTTGATGTTTAATTATAACCGACGTTTATTTATATTTTCGTTCCCTTCCTCTACAAATAGAGGAATCTTTTAGAAAAAAAAAACCTGAAGAAGTCCTTTAAAGGACGAAACATGTCACATATAATTTTTTTTTCAATTTGTGAATTCATTAAACAAACTTAATCTGATACACAGAATTTATGCATTATATTCTTTCAAAAATTTCCATTCAACAATCTTTGCTGTAAATTTAAAATTTATTATTTTCTCTATTCATGTCCTCCAAGCTTCATTTCCAGCAACACCGATCATGTACAGTAACTATATAACAGTAATAAGTAGCATAAAAGAACAACAACAAATATGTTTCTGATAAATTCACAATGAAGAAATGCAGAGGAGAAATTATATTTGCGTGTAAAATTATTCTGTGAAATTGTTTCTACGAAACATTCAAATATTTGTTTTCACATTAATAATAAAAGAGAAATTATAGTCTTACATCGAGCGGTTAAAAATGGTATCTGTTACTGTGAAAGTATAAAGGCATATGCGTAACAATAATTATGCGTAACAATAAGTATGCATAGCATTTGAAGGATATACACAAATGGGGTTGACAGCGTACAGGAACAGATAAACAAGATCTTCACAATTTGATACTGTATGAATTTAATAAACTATGTCTCAAAGAACAGTCAGAACTGCTTCATTTTATGTGCCATGTCCTTTCAGGGCAAAGACGATCATGGCTCTCCATCTCCCTGTATCCCTTGCAGCTCTCAACAAGTTCCTTCCCTCTGCTTACTTCCCCAGACCACGTTCTGTCATCCACTTGCTTAAGCCCGCCAGGAATGTCACGCGCAGCTTTCCCTTGTCTCTCTTTCCCTCTATTCGACACGTGAGTATCAGATTCTCCAGGCCCTCCTTCCTCATTATGTGTCCCAGAAACTTCAGCTGCCTCTTTCTGATGTTAAGTATAAGCCTCCTTCTTCTTTGCATCCTCTTAAAGACCTCATCGTTTCTCACACGCTCGATCCATAATATCCTTAGCATCCTTCTGTAGAACCACACCTCCGTCGCCTCGAGTCTCTTCTTCATCTTTGAGGAAATCATTCAACATTCGCTGCCGTAAAGAAGGACGTGTCACGGAACTGATAGATAACTTTGACATATTATAGAAAGATATTACAATAATCCAGAACTTATATTTGCAGCAAACCGCCTGCATACAGATAGAAAATGAGTTCATTAAATAAAAAAAATAAAATAAAAGGGAGTGTAAGGCAAGGATGTGTCTTCTCACCGGATTATTCAACCTATACAGTGAAGCAATTCTGAGAGAATTAGAAGTCCTACCAGGATTTAATGTTGGCAGCCACAATCTTAACAAAATGAGATATGCAGATTGAACAGTGTTGATAGCAGATACAGAAAGGAAACGATAGGAAATCCTGCAGAAGGTAGTGAAGGAAAGCGAGAAGAAAGGACTAAGTATCAATTACGAGAAGGCAGAATGTATGGTTGTTAGTAAAAGGAACAACCCAAGATGTCAACTACAAATTGGATATACTAAAATCAAAGCAAGTACAAAAATTTAAATATCTGGGAAGTGGTTTAACAGAGGACGGAAATGAGACACTGAAATTTGAAGGCATATTGGCATTGCGAAAGATACCTTACAAAAGCAAAGCAAAGTATTAAGAAACAGGAAAATTTCTTTAGAAACAAAAAAAAGGGTACTGAACTTTCTAAATGACATCTCACAGATGAAGAAAAGACTTGAGGTGATAGAAATGTGGTTCTACAGAAAGATGCTGAGAAAATTGATACAAAAAGGATGAGTATATATAATAGCAGAAAGAAACAGTGGAAATTTTTAGGGCACACAATGAGAAAGGAGGGATTGGAAAATCTGACACCCACAGGACAAATTGAACGCAAGAAGCATAGAGAAAAACAGCGTATAATCTACCTAACGAGTTTGTGTAAATGGTTGGCAGAACAGGATTTAGTAGACATACTTTACTAAGATCTACAAAGGACAGGAAGTTGTGGAGACTCATGATCGCCAACGCCCTGAAGGGATATGACAATAGAAGAAAAAATAATTATAATATATAATAATGTTAATAAGATGTGTCAAGAAAATATCAAACCATTTAATACTAACGGAAAAATAACATACAGCAAAAACGACGATGGAAATTACAATAATGTCCCTCACAGTTTTGAAAGCAATTTAGACTAGTCCTCGTTACAGATAGTTATCAGCAGCCTTCTCGCATTCTCCTTAATCTCGTCCCTGGATGTTCAGCGGCTATTTTAGTCAAAAGTTGCCGGGAACTAAATAGAAAACTTAGTATTGTTGACAGACTCGGGTTACGTTTTTTTTTTTGTTTGTTTGTTTTTTTGCTAAGCAAATGCGACGGTCACAAAATATCCCAAATTTCTGAGTAGAGTTTCACTGCTAACTTAATAATTCCATGGGAGAATATCTTTTCATTATTGCGCAGTAAGGTCCCGTCTGCCACATTACATGAAGGCTGCACAGCCGGTTACCAAGATAATCAAAATGGTTTTCTTTACTGACAAACCACGGATATATATATATATATATATATATATATATATATATATATATATATATATATATATAACGTCATCCACAGACAGACTGTTTCGCTGTTTACAGCTCATCAGTGTGGCTAGACTTCCGGTTGCCTCTAGCTAGGATCGAAACCCGACTGAATTGGTGTCAGTCGGAGCTTAAAAGGCAGGATGTTTGTGTGTGTGTGTAACGAATGCACGGCCGCAATTTTCGACGGATTTGCACCAAAATTTACATGCACATGCTCCAAGTTAGTGGGAAGACAAAGACCGACTTTGAATTTCCCAACTCTCATCGATAGTGGAAATAATCGATTTTTTCATACTTCTACGGCAGTTTTCATGTAGTTTGCGGCCATTTTCTACTGGCCAGAGTGAGAGCCTATAGCTGGCTGCCACAAATGTTAACTAGCATGCTAGCATGCAAAAAAAATCGATAGCTGCATTCGTCACAGGTGGGAAAAATTTAAATCTGCATGGCACTTTACTCCAATTGGCTCATTCGTTTGCTTAAACTCAACGTTGATTCTAATTCCGCAGAACTGGGTTGGGTGTGAAAAAGTATTTGTTGTTAACATTCTTTTTCATTCGGTTTTTCCAGTTACGAGTCCTTTTTTAAAGCTAATCGTTTTGTGTTCATTTTGTTTAGTTCTTTTTTTGTAACAGATTTTATGTTTAGTATAGAGCTTAGAAAGAAAATTGCAGTGTGAGATAGGCAAGAAGTAAGGCATGTAGCAACATCAGCACGGCAAAGGGCACTCCTTTAAAGGCAAGGAAGGGCAAAAATATTTTAAGTCAAGTGATAGCGATTGCTGTATGAGTCGTATTTTTGAATCAAGCATGGGCAACACCGGGCCATGCTATATATATATATATATATATATATATATATATATATATATATATTAATTAATTAATTTAAAGAAAAACAGGCCACTTTAAGGCTCCATTAGTTATAATTCATTCCACCAGAGAATTTTATTTTTCTCGGGATCTTCAGGCTTCACTTTCAAAGATGAAAAGAAAAAATGAATCTAGAATTTACACTTTTGAAGGGCAGTATTAAGCTTATATAAGATGACATAGATGGTGGTGAGGAATAGTGTGGGATACATGGTCAAGTTTAGAGAGTGAAAGGAGAGTTTTAAAATTTATTTTTATTTTTATTCCAATACTTAATATTGATGAGGATCAGTCATTGACCTATTTAATCGATCAAGTCAATGGAAATGGGAAAAAGGAAAAAAGAGAATAAAAGGGAAAAAGAAAAAAGGGGGAAGTAAAGATATAAGAGATGTACGTAGGGTTTTTTTTGAGGGAGGAGAAGGGTGGTATAGCTTTAGCAATTTAGATAAACACAGATTTTTACGTTTGATAGTAATTTAAATGTTTAAAATCTCCACAAAGAAATTAGATTTAAGGCTTTATTAATATATATATATATATATATATATATATATATATATATATATATATATATAGGACCCCATTCACACACTTGGGATTAAAATGTATACATATTGTCAAAGGACCGGATATAAAATTAGCTTCTAAAGTAATTTCAATGAAGAAATAAATTGAATAACATATATATTTCTTCTTTTCTCCTCAGTAATTTTATAGTTCTAAACTTAATAGAGATTAAATTTTGATTTTGAAATTAGCAGTTTTTAATTTTAATATTAAATTTTATCATATAATTTTGTAATTATTGGTTAGAATAAATTCTTTTTTAATATTACCCATATTTTAAACATCTGAATAGCTATTATAACATGACTTCGTTGCCAAGCTTTTTGAATTTTCCTATACTTGTATTTTGATTGGTCAATCTAGCTTTTGTAACAACGTTTTCCCCTTGTGAAGGATTGTTAATTAATTCGAAACTTTTAAAACCATTTATTTTACATTCAACATCATCACTTGATAAGACACCAGGGGTGTTGGAACACAATGGCTATTTTTGTAGTGATTTTATAACATATGTTATAAATTTTTTTAAATAAATAATTATATATATATATAACAAGAGTTACTGGACCTGAATGTCCAAGAAATTTCATAAAAAATGTGTTCTCCGACGCAGAGCTGTCACATAGCCATTTAGCTACAGAGGAAGATTTTTCCACTTTCCCTCGTAATACAGCTTTATGGTGTTCTTGAAGCCTTATCGTAAGGGGGCAGCCTGTCTCCCATTTAGGGCGTCAGGCTTTTGAAGGTTGTCCTGATGTTATATGAACCACAGATCCTTTGTATTTTCTCTGATAACCCCTTCACATAAAAAAAAATCAGGTGTGGCTGACCATATATGGAGAGAAAAGGGAGACCACTGTCCTCTGTGGGATCAGGTTGAAATCATAAACAAATAACATCATTGGAAAATTCGTAAACTTAAGGAAACTGCACATATGCTAGGCCACAAAAATCTCCTGAGCCGACCAAGCATAGAAATGAATACAATATGGAAACCAGTAATAAGAAGTGTCAGAGAAAAGCGCTAATAACAACGAAAATTGCAATATGAGCAAAAAAAAAAAAATGTAATGATAACAGCAAAAATTGAAATATGAGCACTGGTAAAAAAAAAGTTGCTGAAGACATTAGGTTTATAATACCTGGAAGTCATAGACAGATATCCTCAAGGACACATGGCACAGTGGATAAAGGTGTTGGCTAGATCCAGTAAGAGGACCCAAAGAGTGGATGTTCATTACCCGGTTAAGGCAGTGGAGAACTTGGAGAGGGGAATTAACAGGAGATAACTGATAACTGACATCCATTAAACATGGCACGTGGAACTAGAACAGTCTACCCCAAAGGGTTCAGTTCCACATTCCAACCACCTGAAGAAGGCCACAGCGTACATCTGCCGAAAAGTTCTGATAAATATTGCAACAAAGATGAAGACTATAGTCCGAATAATGTAAATAGTGTAGATAACACCTAATCTCAGAAATATATATCTTATGAAATGGACTAAGTCGAGCAGCTATGATCGTTCGGGAAAAATTACGGGATGTTTGTAATTAACAGTAACAGTAATTTCACCTTGCTAACCAGTTCGAATCCTGCAGGAGGACACATTTTTTAAAAAAGGTTTTCCTCGATTTGAAGGCTGCTAAATATAAAAGCGCACACTGAAGTCATATATATATATATATATATATATATATATATATATATATATATATATTATAAATTAATTGATTTAAAAATTTTTTTTCGCTACACAGTTCTAACCATGTTTCAAAAATGGAAGCTAAAACCTGAATTTAATTTCGGGGCTTTTAGCTTCCATTTTTTGAAACATGGTTAGAACTGCGTAGCGAAAAAACATATTTTAAATCAATTAATTTATAATGTTAATGCAACTGTAAATTTACATTGAGCACTATTTTGTAAAAAATAAAAATATCTATAAGAACACCGGATTATATATCTTACTGTTCTTTTCTTTTATTTTACACACACACACACACACACACACACACACACACACACACACACATATATATATATATATATATATATATATATATATATATATATATATATATGTTTGTGTTTGTGTGTGGGTGTGTGTGTGTGTGTGAGAGAGAGAGAGAGAGAGAGAGAGAGTGAGTGTTCTCGTACGTGTGTGGTTAGTTTATGTGTACGTGTCCATGTGGCAATGCTTGTAGTCTCTTGAGCCTGTAGATTTCGAAATGGCGGGGTCAATCGGCATTTGTTGATTGACCAAGAACGAGATCGGAAATAAATGGTACTTAAAACGCTTTACACAATTATTTCCATGACAATGATCGCTTATTGTCTGCGACTCTCAGGAATGTGTCTTCGAGGAAAAGGAAGTAAGCAAAGAAAATGTAAAAAATTATTCGCACCACGTATACAACGGGAAATTTTACAAGTATTTTACAAGTATTTTACAAGTATTTTACTATCAAGCAAGAACGAATCAAGTTTCAAATTGATAAAAAAAATCATTTTGAATGTATATCTTCCGGTAAAACATTTTAAATAAAGCAAGTAGACTATATGATTCAGTGAAGAATCTGCAATATTATTGGTCCCAACCTGTCATCTCGGCTTTAGTCACTTTCTCAGCTCTGTAACGTAGTTTTCGGCTCCTTACTTTATAAATATTTTTTTAGTAATTGTTTTGATTCTTTTTCTTCTAAGTGCTGTCCTTTGGGACGTTGGTGATTATGGCACTCCTCGATTTTTTGTTCTTTGTAACTCTTACTAAATGTTTTCTTTTTGATATCTTTCCTAAACCCTGTCTTGTCATCCATTTGCTCAAGCAAGCTAGGCAGGTTATGCGCTGTTTTCCTCTCTCTGTTCGGCGTTCAATCTGTCCTGTGAGTATCACATTTTCCAAACTCTCTTTCCTCATTATATGCCCTAGAAATTTCAACTATTTCTAGTATAAGTGTCCTTTTTTTTTGTTTTCATTTTCTCTAAAACTTCGTCGTTACTCATTTATTCGGTTCATGATATTCTTAACATCCTTCTGTGGAACGATTTTTCTGTTGCATCAAACCTCTTCTTTATCTGTGAGGAGATTGTCCAGCATTCACTGCCATTTTGAATGACTGGTATGGCGTAACAGTTCAGTTTTCTTTTCTTTGATTCTAACGAATTTCTTTTCTGTTTCTTAATACGTCCCATTTTTGTACTTCGACTTTATGTATTTAAGCGTAGTACTCGATTGTCAATTCGGTCTCATCATTTTACTGTTACAATGTAACTGTCAGCTCAGTGCTAATAGTTTCCTCTTTCGCACCCATGGAACACTTTCCCAGCTTCTAAACCGATCGTGTGAGCAACGATGAGCTCTTAGAGAGGATTCAGACAAGGAGGAAAATTATACTTAACATCAGGAAGAGGCAGCTGAAGTTTCTGCGGCACATAATGAAGAAAGAGGGCTAGGAGAATCTGATACTCTCGGGTCGAATAGCGGGAAAGAGAGACAAGGGAAAACAGCGCCTGGAGGGCTTAAGCAAGTGGATGACAGAACGTGGTCTGGTAAAGATAGCAGAGAGAAGGAACTTATTGAGAGCTGCAAGGGATAGAAGGAGGTGGAGAGCCATGATCGCCTAAGTCTTGCAAGGACATGGCACATAAAAAGAAGAAGCTTTTATGTCAAGTAAAATCTACAAAATGTTAAAATCAATGTCAATCGTTATCGTCTGTTTCCTTGAATTCTGTTCTTTTATTGTCCTTTCTCCCCGGTAACTTTCTTTTTCTCTATTTTTTTATTTTCTCATTCGATGGCAAATGATATTATTATTAAATTAAAAAATGTATTTAATCATCATAAATGGAAAATTTGACTACAATTCAGTGACTCCCAGCATTTAAAAAATAATTTTGAATTTTTTATGCATGTATAAAGATATCGATTTTTGAAAATACGGAAATTATCAAAAGATAAGAGCTGTAAATATAGTACAGTTTAAATTTTTGGTAATTTTCTAACATTTTTAACGAACTTTTTCGTAAGTAAAGTTATGCAAAGCACCTAAAATTCAATATAGTATTAGAAAGCTTAAATTCTTGAAGATTACTGTGTGTATATATATATATATATATATATATATATATATATATATATATATATATATATATATATATATATATATATATATATAAAAGGCGTTCACGTATTCCTCATGTAATTTTATTTCTGTTATGTGTGTGCGTCTTATTTAAATTTCTCAAACACCAGGCTGTCAATACATCATTTATCACATCAAAACACACACTGTAACAAAACAAAAAACAAAAAAAAACCCAAAACACCCCAAAAAACAAATGCGTTTCTTCAATATTTTAAACGAAAAGTAATATTTGTTTCAATTCTGATTATTTATACTTTACATCAGCTAATTTTTCTCAAATAATGTTTCAGAAAACGCCATTTTATTTTTAAAGATTTTTTTTCATGAAGAGAATTATTTTGTGTTGACAGATTTGTCAATATGGGCAAATTTATAAATTTCACAGATACGCAGTAAAATGATTGCAATCAATGTAAATTCGGTTTGAAATGCACCGAAGTATTTTGTTTATTGGGGATATTAAATTTAATCTGTTAGCTTGGAATTAAAACTAAAATTAAAGGTTTAAGAAAGACATTTTAATTTTTTTAAAATGTATCTTAAAACGGGGATATCATTTTTTTGTAAGTACCTATATAAACGGTAGCTTTTATGGCTGAAAAAATTACCAGGCTCTTTAAGCAACACTTTGTCTCTCCATAGTTTTCATTAAAATCTTCAGATTCCGTTGCTTTTCTGAGACATATTTTAAAACAAGCAAACAAACATGGCGCCACCTGTGCTACTCATTCACTTAGACGGTTATTCCCGTAAAACGGAAACAAATAAATAAATAGAGAAAAAGCAAATAAAAAAGTAAAGATGTCAGTTCTTGATTAGGGAGAGGTCAAGACTGTCGGAGAGTTCTAAAATAGGATTTAAGTGGTTGATTTGGCACGATGATCTACTATCGGCGGCAATGGGAGAAAGTGCCTGTCGTTTGCGATTGGCGACTTGATAGTGTCGACTGCCTAATTTTGTATTTATTTTTTTTATATATATACATTTGCTTATTTATTACAATAGTCCTTCACTTGTCGCATATAACATCGGTACGCCATAGACTATTTATTACGGTTTAAGTCGATTAGAATTTGATTGACGCTGACAAACAAGTGAATTTGATTTCATGCTTCTACGCTTGTTTATTAACTGTGTAATTTTTTTCGTCAGTCACTTCATCAAATTTCGCCTTGAATCTATCTATTTCAGCCTGTTCACATCTATCTATCTATCTATCTATCTATCTATCTAACTATCTATCTATCTATCTATCTATCTATTTCAGCCTGTTCACATCTATCTATCTATCTATCTATCTATCTATCTATCTATCTATCTATCTATCTATCTATCTATTTCAGCCTGTTTACATCTATCTCTATCTATTTCAGCCTGTTCACATCTATCTATCTATCTATCTATCTATCTATCTATCTATCTATCTATCTCAGCCTGTTCATCTATCTATCTATCTATCTATCTATCTATCTATCTATCTATCTATCTATCTATCTATCTCAGCTTGTTCATATTTATCTAAGGTTGGAACAAAAGTTTGTAGCTTTTTTAACGGGTGGCCTTTGAACAAGTGACTTTGTTTCACACGTGACTGAAGTTTATGAGATATTTGAACTTTTTCCCCGAATAAATGAATTCTAACGTGCTACTTGATTGACAACTACGTCCGACCTCCTAACTGCTGAAATAGCTAAATGCAACCCCCACTACCGCCCCAACAGTTTCCTTTCTCGCACTTCGCGCCTGTGGAACTCCCTTCTGTTTACTTGCTTCCATGATAATTACAATCTTCAAAAATTTAAATGCAACGTCATTCGCTATCTTCTGTCGTTTTGAACCCCGTTAATCTTTTATCCTTTCCTCAATCCCCCCTTTATACAGTCTTTTCTTTCTTTCTCTCTCTCTCTCTCTGTAACCCACTGCGTACTAATGACATTCCCCCAGTCTTTCTCTCTCTCACTTTCGCTCTCTGTAACTCACTGCGTACTAATGACATTCCCCCAGTCTTTCTCTCTCTCTCTCTCTTTTTCTCTCTCTCTCTCTCTTTCGCTCTCTGTAACTCACTGCGTACTAATGACATTCCCACAGTCTTGCTCTCTCTGTCTTTTTCTCTCTCTCTCTTTCGCTCTCTGTAACCCACTGCATACTAAGGACATTCCCCCAGTATTTCTCTCTCTCTTTTTTCTCTCTCTCTCTCTTTCGCTGTATGTAGCCCACTGCATACTAATGACATTCCCGCCTTGCTTGAGGTAAAATGATTAAAAAGATAAATATGCATACGCTGAAATGTGACATTTCATCTGTTCTTTCTTTACGATTCATTTTTAAATTGTGAATTTAAATTCTTTTCTTTTTAACCTTTCACCTGAAGGAGGGCAAAAATAATGACATTGAAGTGCGAGAGAGTAAAAGTTAGAAACTTTGAAGACCATATTGAGAAGAACGGGAGTGTGGAAGACATAAAATGGCGACTGCTGTTGCGCTTAAATTTTTGCTCATAGGTAACAGGGAAACAAGAAGCCGGAAGAAGGTTCGCCAGGTGAGATGTTCGAGAAAAGAAGCTATTAGAATAGAACTTACGGTTACATCTTGCTAGTTCAACAAAAAAACGACGGGACCTAACTGCCAATCTAGTACTGAGATTGAAGTACCAAGGAGGAGAGCTCATTAGAACAAATGCCATGAAAATATTTATAGAAGAGGAAAGCCATGTCACAGCAATGGGAAAGTGTCTGAAGTCGAGATGCCAGGTCAGGAGCAATAACATGAAAGCTCCTTCTTTGAATTTTGTCGAAAATATCGAGATATATATCAGTAACACCAGACCAGATATGGAAACAATGTTCAATACACGGACAAATAAAGAGTGTTCCAATAACTTGGACAGATTTTAAATGTGAATTAACTTTAAGCGTCTAATGATTTTCTTCTTTTTCTTTCAGATTTAACAACTTAAGTCTTTGGTAATTTCAACCATGGAAACATTAACAATCAAGCAAAGTGTTAACGTTATCGAGGCCTATTACGAAAATGGACGTCCAAACAGAAATGCAATGAGAAATCCCCAGGTCCCATCTTCTCTCGAAACAGCGAAGTCAATTGGCTACTGCGATCGTGTGACTTGACGCCTTTAGATTTCTTTCTTTGGGATCATCCCCAAAATAAGGTCTATGCCAACAAGCCAACAACAATTCAACAGCTGAAGGATGAGATAATAAGGCATATTGGTGAGATCGAGGAGAAACTGTGCAAAGACGTCATCAAAAATGTTGACCATCGAGTGGAGGTGTGCCACCGAAGCCTTGACGGACATTTGGGTGATATTATTTTTCACACATAATTGCCATGACCCAATAGAGAAATAAATAAATTTCACCAATAACATTGATTCATTTACTGCTGATTTTGATCCGTCTTAATGAAACACCCTTTAGTAGAGTTATAAATGTGCAAGATGGATTCCGATGAGAAGGATCTGGCCTCGGCAGAGTGAAGCAATCTTCTTAGCAGCAGACCTAGCAATTGATTCAAATATTCACTCCACTTCATGTTGGTAGAAGACGTGATATGAAGAAGGCGCAATGGGATGCTGATGGAGTGAAAAATGGTTCCCTATGGTGATTAAAGAATAGACGTTTCGATTTGGAGGCGTTAAACAAGCCATTTCTTGCTCCGGTTAACAACTGATTTATTTTGGTGGGCTTATAGGACTTATCATTAAGACAAGAGTAAGATGTGTCATCAGATTCATCACTTATGAAGATGCCAAAAAAATGGGTCGACTCGTGGTTAGCCTCAAAAGTCGTGTCATCTTTCCGACGTGGAATTCAAATGCAAAAAGATGTGAAAAAAGTAGTGGCTAGAAATGGACATGTTTCTTAATAATTTTTGTAAATAAAATTACTTTTCATGAAAAATCATCAAGAACCTACACAAGGTCCTAATATATATATATATATATATATATAAATATATATATATATATATATATATATATAAATATATATATATATATATATATATATATATATATATATATATATATGTCTATAATTGGTAACAGAAGCCATTGGTTTATACCAACGGCTTTCCATACTTAATACTTCTCCAATTCACTCCCGCGTGGTCATGTGTAACGTCATGAGCTGAGGTGCGATTTTCGCTTCCAGCGTCTTATATACACGTGTTTATCATTGCTTGGAAATCAACCATGTAAACAATAACAGACTATCATCACCATCTTGTCCGTATATTGCTTAATATATTGTACAGTAATTGAAATTTTTGATAATGGCTTATGCAAGCCGAAAGCTTAGATTGGATTAAAAATATGGATCAATATTGTGATTTTTCTTTCTTCGTTTAATGATAATGTTATTTTTATCAGACGTTATGAAAAGAATTTACATAAAATAAATAGACAACACTTGTCTATATTATTTAATGAAACATGTATGAAGGAAAAATGCTGCCTAAATACGCACACACACACACACAATATATATATATATATATATATATATATATATATATATATACGTTACATTCACTTTCGTGCTAATACCATTTCCTTCTCCCCCCACCCCCGCAGTTATGGGTAAATAGCAGCGCAGATTTGGTTCTATAGCCTTGGATGGCAACTGGTCTAGGAGAAGGACAACTCTGAATTCAAAACCTGAGGAAGGTCGGTTGGGGACCTTTGTGACACACGGTACACCAGCTCTCTATTCGGCACTTCAAAAAGTGTGGTTGGTTCTGCACAAAACCTTCAACATTATAATCAGATCATATGTGCTGGTGTCTGGCTATCGGTCCCTAGGAACTGAACCGCTGGACACTCATACGTCGAATACGACGGGGAGTCAATTATATTTATATATATATATATATATATATATATATATATATATCTATATATATATATATATATATATATATTATATATGTATATAGTTATAATCATCTTTCCAGACCATCACGAATTACTAAATAAGAGCATTATAAAAGAGCTGCAAATAACTACATTTGGATACACAATTATTTCTACTCAATAGCCCTTAGAATATTTTGAAACATAAGCGTTATCGCCCAACCAGTAATCGTCGGTATAATACAATAGACCTTATTCCACATAATGAACCATTGGCCAGCATATATAAATACCCGATCCAAAACACATAGCCTGACATAAACAGATTGTTTCCACTTGGTGTTGGCCTCACTGTTCGCATATATATATATATATATATATATATATATATATATATATATATATATATATATATATATATATCTTGGCTTATGATATTGAATTACTTAATTATCTCAAATCCTCCTTAATTGCTATCATTTGTATATACTTGCTTGAACCGGCTTTTAATGCTGTGGATGGAGCAGCTTGGGGACAGTAGTCGTGGCTCTCGGGGGCACAGTTCTATGGGTAAAGGAAACTTGGATGAGTTCCACCACGGAATATGTGAACGAGCGACGCAATATCGAGTCTAGTTCGCTACTCATTCGTCACCGGAACCCGTTAGTACAGTTGGTATGACGTCTGCCTGTTCTTGGTTTCAATTCTCAGTAGTGGAAGCGCACCACTGATGAAGTCCCAAATATAGGACGAAACGGCCGTCCAGTGCATTTTGTTGAGGTTTCTTCTAGACTCAATGAATTACTTAATTATCTCAAATCCTCCTTTAATTTCTATTTTATATATATATATATATATATATATATATATATATATATATATATATATATATATAATGCAACCCTAATACATTATATAATGGAACTATATACCGAATGAATAACTTTGAAAGATTTATGCGAGACATCTACAACATTCCTGTCCACATTCACAATATAAAAAATTACTGATCGAAAACACAACTATCCTGCAACAAGAAAATAATAAATTCAAACTACAGATCCTAGAAGCAATTTATATTAAAAAATTAAAGCAGCACTGAACAGAATTAATTATGAATTACTGCAGTAATGTTCTGAAATGCCTGTAAAGGAACATTTTTTTCATGCTTTAATGCGCGCATGACCATGATATTATAACGTAGAAGAAAAAATTCAATAATAGATAATTTTTTCACGTACTAATGAAAGCTCAGCACATTGTCAACCGTTTGCATTTAAAAGCATAATAAAAAAAATTACGGTAATGAATGCACAATGCACAGCTTTGAATAAATACTAGTACACCTAAACAACATATAGTTTTGTACTACTTGCACCCCTGAAGATGATCTTGGAAGAAGATCGAAAGTACCTCGGAAATGAAAATAAAAGAAATATAAACAGTTATAGCACATTTCTCTCATCCTTTATTATCAATACACGGAAGTTATTCGTGAGTATGAATGGGTTTTGTTAAAAATTAGTAGACATAATATATGTAATTATTCAATATATATATATATATATATGGATGGATGTATTTCACAACTTTGAGGAATTCTGTGTGATTTCTACAGTTCCATTCCATTATATTTTAGAGTGAGTCCATCGATAAACCCATGATTAATCTACTTTAAAGTTCCTTCTATGGATGACACGTTTTTCCATTTGGTCATATCTATCTATCTATCTATCTATCTATCTATCTATCTATCTATCTATCTATCTATCTATCTATCTACCAATTTATTCATATTCATCTATCTATCTATCTATCTATCTATCTATCTATCTATCTACCCCTTTATTCATCTATCTATCTATCTATCTATCATATCTATCTATCTATCTATCTATCTATCTATCTACCCCTTATTCATATCTATCTATCTATCTATCTATCTATCTATCTATCTATCTATCTATCTATCTATCTATCTATCTATCTATCTTCCCCTTATTCATATCTATCTATCTATCTATCTATCTATCTATCTATCTATCTATCTATCTATCTATCTATCTATCTTCCCCTTATTCATATCTATCTATCTATCTATCTATCTATCTATCTATCTATCTATCTATCTATCAGAGGGAGATAAAGTGAATACATAGTTGCAGACATGCATGTGGACGCCTTTTTTCGCCTTTTTCGTTACACGCCCCTCATTCTCTTTGGGTCAGCTGCGGTGTTGGACGGGAGATATTCACATTTCTTTTTTCTCAGAAAAGAAACGCCATATTTTTTTTCCACATTTCTCTTGGCCCTTGGAATGAAGGCGTTGCCGCCATTTAATTTCAGAACAATTATTTACTCCAGTTTTCTTTCCTGACTTTTTTCTCCCCTTGCGAACATCTGTCACGACTTTTCAATACAGAACGGCACCATCTCTAGCATAAAAGCAGAAACCAGAACAAAACGATTAGTACTCAGTGAACCAAGTGTACACTGTGTTAGAGCCATGAAAGCCTCGGTTTCGTTTCGCAATAAAGCATTATGGGTACTGCATAATTGCTGAGAAGAGCCATGATGTTTTGATCAGGGCGTACTTTTGTATATGAATCTCTGTCGATATTTCTGAGATGAGGTATTGTAACTATTTAAACGGTTTACATTGTTCAGACTGTTGTCATCGTCTTTATTGACGTTTCGGCCGTTGTGGCTTTGGCCTTCTTTAAGGGATTGGAATTTCGATCTGAAACCTTTATTTCGTCCGCCTGGATAACAGTCTGAAGAGGACAAGAATCCGAAGAATGTAAATAGTGTAAATTAATGAATCTCTGTTGAAAACTTCGTAAAAAATGACCATGTGACAATTCTGGAGATTGAAATAAAGAAACGACAAGTATTCGTGAATTTCGTCAAACCGTAATTATATTATATTAAAGATTGTAAAAATCTATGCTTGGAGTTGACAGAACGTTATATTTTTTTAGGTTTTCATTTCTGAATAAGCACACACACACACACACACACACACACACACACACACACACACACACACGAACGCACACACACACACACACACGGAAAATGACTGAAAAGTTAACATAAATTAAAGAAACACACGGCTAACGGTGGGTTGCTTTAAACACACACACATACAGAAATACACACACATACAGACAAAGACACAAAAGACATATATATATATATATATATATATATATATATATATATATATATATATATATATATATTAGGTTGGTGCAAAAATAATGACGTAATAATGTCGTTTTTGACGTTAAAATACGTCCAAAACGACATTATTACGTCATTATTTTTGCACCAACTTAATATATATATATATATATATATATATATATATATATACAAAAGACTTCAAAATTTTGATGGGATTTTGGTAATTTATTTAATTGGCCTAAAAAGTAATTGTTTTGTACTTTAAATATATATATATATATATATATACATATATATATATATTTCTGAAACATTGTTTGAGAAAAATAAGCTGATTTAAAATTTAATGAATCTGAATTGAAACAAATATTACTTACTTTTAGTTTAAAATATCGCATAAAAGCATTTTTTACAGGGGTGTTTTTGATATGATGAATGATGTATTGACATCCTTGGGTTTGAGAAATTTAAATAAGAGGCACATAATAGGAATAAAATTACATGAGGAATACGTAAACCTTATATATATATATATATATATATATATATATATATATATATATATATATATAAAGGGTGTTCCAATAACCTGGACCAATTTTGAATTTTAAATATGAATTAAGTTTAAGCTTCAAATGATTATTTCTTTTTCTTTCAGATTTAACAACAAGCGTTTGGCAATTTCGACCATAGATAGATTAACAATCAAACAACGTGTTAAAGTTATGGAAGCGTATTACGAAAATGGACGTTCAAACAGAAATGCATTTCGCGCACTTCATGATTTTTTTGGTCAACATAATCGACCAACTGAGAGTTCAATTGGAAACAATGTAATGTTGTGGAGAGGTTCAATTCCTGCGCACGGTGACGAATAGAGGGGGTCTGGATTTTCGGCCACATTCTCCTGCACTGCAGCAGTGTTTTCAGCTGAACGGCGTAAACGAGCACGCAATGATGTATTCACACCTGCCACTGACCCAGTTTGTTTGAATTTACGAACAATTTTTTCAATTACTCTCTTGAAACTTTATCACGTTGTTTGATTGCTGATTTTTCCATGGTTGAAATTGCCAAAGACTTAAGTTGTTAAATCTGAATGAGAAAGAAAAAAAAAGTCATTAGACGCTTAAACTTAATTCACATTTAAAATCGGTCCAAGTTATTGCAACACCCTTTATATATCTGATCGAGTCCCGTAGCAGTAGTAATGTCTCTAGAGCAGGGTTCTGAACCTTTTTTTCATACTATTGCTCCTTTTCCGTCATTTTTAGAGGTAATCGCCCATGCCCATTTGTAAAAATATAAATTAAAATATTTTACAATACTTTTTAATGTGATTCTTGTGGTTTGTTTTTTTTGTCTTACGTCTCTTCGAGTACATATAACAATTTTATTTTTTTCTTTGGTCACGGTTTTATTGATTGCCCTGATTCCACATTTAACCAAATAAGAGGTTGTAAAGTATAGCAGTATTTTAGCCATTTCAGACCACATGTTCGGATACAGCTGTTTCGCTGTATTTGAAAGCCATAATTATGTTATTCCGCCGCTTTCAAATTTGTACTTGCATTCATCATTATGTTTCAATTCAATAAGTTCTTTCTGCATATTTTCACTGACAGCTTCTATGTCACAGCCGAAGGGATCCATCATCCACGGATGGATCACTAACAAAAATAAATCTTTAAATAGCATTCTTAGTTCTTTCAATTTCACTAAATATTCTGTGTACTTTTTACTAGTTTTTTTCTCAGAGGTGTTCAGTTACTTCTGTTAGCATGTCATTGAAATTCTTCTTCTGTATATTCACCTGAAATAAATCTACTTTTTCAGAAAAGAATTTTAGAAAATGTTTGCAATCTAGCAATGTACATACTTTACCTTGAAGTGAAACTTCATAGAACTCTCGAAAAATCCATACTAAAAAGTAAGTGTCACATTTGCGATGTCCGATTTCTTCTGCTAAATTTTTCTCACCCACATTTTCCAGGAAATTGTGTATTGTATCTGTTATGGTCCAGGTTAGGACCAAGGAAGAACAACACGAACACAAGAGTAGAAATAACGAAGGTATATTACACGAAATAATAATACAAGATGTGGAAGGTGTTAGTATGACTGTCAGTCTGGTTTGGAGTGAACTACTATCGGCTCGACTCGATTCGATATTTACTTGCCCCCCACCACGAGGGTTGCATGTGGCACAAGGCCGAGTTTAACGTGGGCTTCCCGAGCCCCATAGGCTCGGCCAAAAAATGCTCGTAGAACCCATATAAACGGGATCGGGTTGGTCAACTTCCCCGAACGAGACTCTGCCCTTCGGCGGAGCCTCGTCCGGGTTCCCCTCTGCTCAGAGGCAGCGAGTTCGACCGTCAAGCCGAGAAGATCGGCTCGATTCGACCCTCTCTCTTGACTGGCGTAGGATAGATAGTGTTAAAAAGAGTTCATTCTGTAGTTTACAAATCTGGCCAGACAGTTTCCTTTCGAAAGCCAACGGACTTCCATAGGGATTATAAGTCCTATATGTTGTTCTTCGGTGTCAAAACAAAATTTTCGAAAAATCTATCATATTTACTTTGTGATTTTATTTGATTGACTTCTTTAATAACTACTCGTAATGACTCATGAAGACCAGGGCTAATATTTTTGGCACCTCAATGTTTATAATGTGCCGCGCAATGCACAACAAGAATAAAAGGACATATATTTTTAAAATACCCAATAAATCCCTTATGCTTACCAAACAGGAATGAAATGCAATCCGTTGTGCAGAATATCAAATTTTCAAAGAATACTTGATTTTCGTCAAACCGACATTTTGTAGCTTTGAAAATGGATAATCCAATGGTTGTAAGGATATTATTATAAATAATAAATAAAAATATAAAATAATATTAATGAATATCATAAATAAATTCCAATCACCTGGACTGGAGCTTGCAATGGCCGAAACGTTGTGAATATGG
The DNA here is from genome assembly GCA_903632075.3 of Acanthosepion pharaonis. Lineage (NCBI taxonomy): Eukaryota > Metazoa > Mollusca > Cephalopoda > Sepiida > Sepiidae > Acanthosepion > Acanthosepion pharaonis. Next base: position 625,048 of record CAHIKZ030000953.1, read on the forward strand.
CAATGAAGATGAGGATAACAGTCCGAATAATGTAAATAATCATAATACCTTATTTCAGAGATATAGACAGATATAAATAAAATAAAACAAATAACATTAAAAATCTGTTTAAAATAAATTAAATAAACAAAAAAAAAAGTTCACCCAGAATGCAACAGAAACATTTCCTACCGGAAAATGGACTTTGCGCCAGAACTCTACAATCAGTCTTTCAGCAACTCTATGTTCACTTCCGGTTTTTGCAATTAGTGTTGGAAACTCAGAACCTCCATACTCTCTCCCCGGGACATTGCTTGTCACAATACGAAGTGATTTCTTTTTTTCACATGCAACATTAAAACACTTGTAACTAGAATACACACACCAGTAGACAAAAATAAATAAATTGTATCATTTTTATTTACAATTTAACTTGCTTTTAGTGATATTTCTATGTATGGTTTTATTTTTTTGCGAACACCAGGCTATTTCTGCTGGTATGATGTGAGTGACCCCCCACATCATTTGGTGACCCCGACGTACAAAAAACATCTTATTCACCATATCACTTTCTAAACGTTTCATGAACAACAACTCTTCACACAGTTTTCAGTAAACATCTAGATAACGAAAATATGCCATAAGAAAAGATCTATTATCGCTTACCGTAGATTCGTCAATCTGCAGTAAGAAATTATTGCTTTTTAATTTTTCAACGAGTTGGCTTTCCACATCTGCTGACATATATACAGGGTGTCCATAAAGTTCGTGTCCACTTTAAAAAATTTATAACTTTATTTGTATTTGCGATAGAAATAATCTGTAAAAAATGTTATAAAGTTTAATGTACCTAGTTTTAAGTATAGCTAAAATAACTAATGTGATTTCAGGCATTACTGTAAATCAGTTGGCAAATGTTTTCCGTGAACTGCAAAATCGTATTACCCTTTGTATTGCTAATGATGGAGGACATGTGGAAACTTAGGTGAAATTTCAATAAAGCCTTAAAAATTATAGATTTACTTCTTTCTAATCCTTTTTACAAATTATTTCTATCGCAAATGCAAATGAAGTTATAAATTTTTTAAAGTGCACACGAACCTAATGGACACGCTGTATATATTTCTGAAACATTGTTTGAGAAAAATAAGCTGATTTAAAATTTAATGAATCTGAATTGAAACAAATATTACTTTTAGTTTAAAATATCGCATAAAAGCATTTTTACAGGGGTGTTTTTGATATGGTGAATGATGTATTGACATCCTGGGGTTTGAGAAATTTAAATAAGGGGCAAATAATAGGAATAAAATTACATGAGGAATAACGTGAACGCCTTATATATATATATATATATATATATATATATATATATATATATTGGTGTCCCAAAATATATATATATATTTTGGTGTATACACTCTTTGAATCGTTACTTATTCAATCTATGTATTTTGACTTGTAAATAAGATTAATACAAGAGAAAGAATACACATTTAAAGAATTTGAGAGCAAAATATATAAAAAAAAAAAAACCCACAGAAAATTAACTTTAATAAGATAAAATTACATGAGGAATACGTGAAAGCCTTTATATATATATATATATATATATATATATATATATATATATATATATATATATATATATATATATAAAGGGTGTTCCAATAACTTGGACCAATTTTAAATATGAATGAAGTTTAAGCCTCTAATGTCTTTTTTTTTTCTTTTCCTTTCAGATTTAACAACTTAAGCGTTTGGCATTTTCGACCATGGAAAGATTAGCAATGCTTTTAAGACATTTGCTGAATCTTGCTGCAACACAGTTTTCATAAGAATTTCAAAAGAAGGCTTAATAACATTTTCAGCAACTGCATGTGCACTTTCAGTTTTAGCAATTATTTGTGCTATCTCATAAGATGCAATCAAACCACTTTCATTAGTTTCTGTATTTTGTTATTTTTTTTCAAATAAAATGAAAGAGTATATGTTGTTTAAACTTTTTCTTTAAATTTTAAAAATAAGCAGTTGGTTTATTCACTTTGTTAGGATGTTTTCTTTTTAAATGCTCTGAAAACCTTGACGATTTCATCGCTTGCTTAGAGAATGAGCGGTTGCAAATAAAGCACATAGTTTGGCTTTGACCAATCGGGCTTTCTACAAAGCCACCAGCCAAATAGTCATCTATATACTGTCTATATTTCTTTTTGATACTTATCATTAATAAAAAGAGAGCTAAAAAATATAAGTTCTGGGAAAACCTAGCACCAGGATAACTCGAAGTCAGGAAAAATTAATTTTTTTCAATTTTTTAATTTTAAAATAAATATAAATAAAATGATTATAAATACATTTTTTTAATTTTTAAAATCAGTATAAATAAAATCATTATATTTTTTATTTTTAAAATTAATACAAATAAAATGATTAAATTTGATTTTTAAATATTTAAAATTAATATAGATAAAATGATTATAAATACTTTTTTTTAATTTTAAATAAATAAAATAAGTAAAAAAAAAATACTTTCATAAGTTTGCTTGATTTTTTTTATAAAAATTAAAATAATATATTAATCTAATCATGTTAAAACTCCAAAAATTTAAATTTCAAAATTGAAAAATGAAAAATTGTCCGGGCTGCGAGTTTTCTAGGTGACTATTTGGCAGTGCCGAGTTGTAGCCTCTTGAAAAATATAACATAAAACATATTTTCAACTCAAAGTTATTGTCACTAACACTTGATGTAATTATTAATATTGTCACTGTCTGTATATCAACATAAAAATCGGGTATCATCCACTTCTCACGATTACTGTTCAAACAATGTACTGCAATGCGCATGTCAGTGAGTGATAGCAGACGACGCTTGCTACCAAATATCGAACGAAATGTTTCAAAATCATTCGTTCCGTTGAAACATTTAAAGATGTGTAACAGTTTTACGAAAAAAATATATCTGCCGGACGCAGTATGATGGACTATCATTAGAAATAACTTATTTCGTCCTTAAAGGTTATAAACTTAATTTTGTACTTAATTTTGTAAACAGATGAGAAAGGTTAAATTTAGAAACGTTTAATAAAACATAAACTCGTAATTCTTATTTACGAATATTTCTACATACTAAAAGAACTTGTTTGTGAAAACTTATCTCTCCCCCTCAGAGAAACAATTGCGACCCTGCAGTAGGGCGATATCACCCCCGTTGGAGAATGCCTGCTCTAGAGAATGATGGCCTGTCTGAGCACCACTGAAGGCCGGTATGGAATTCATCGGTTTTCCTTCTCCTAGTTTCCACCTTAAGTCAAAAGATCCCAGTCAGCTCTGATATTTAATCCATATAACTGGGGCAGAAAATATGGATTCTTATCTTCCCCAAGTGAATGGAACGAAAACTGTTCGTTGACCATTACACTACCTCACAACAGCCAAATATACTTCTATAAACAGAGGAGAAGCTTTTTTTTTGATGTGGTGAGTGATGTATTGACAACCCGATGTTTGAGAAATTTTAATAATGGGTATATAATAGAAATAAAATTGAGTGACAAATATACGTCAACGCCTTAAACACACAACACACACACACACACACACACACACACATATATATATATATATATCAGACTCTAGCGACAAAAATTGTCTGATATATATATATATATATATATATATATATATATATATATATATCAGATTTTTATAAATATAAGATAGACTCTAGCGACAAAAAATTGTCTGATATATATATATATATATATATATATATATATATATATATAATTATATTTTGTCTTACAATTTTTATCTTATATATATATATATATATATATATATATATATATATATATATATATCAGACAATTTTTGTCGCTAGAGTCTATCTTACATATTTATATGTCTACCATTCGTTCTTGCTTTGAATATTGCTACCGCATATGGTCTGGTGCTCCTGTCATACATTTAGAGAGTCTTGATAAAATCCAAAGAATCTGCAATGTTATTGGTTCTGACCTGGCATCTCGGCTTCAGTTCATTTGCCACAGTCGTAACGTAGCTTCCCTATACCATTTCTGTAAATACTTTCATGATAATTGTTCTGATGAACTTTCCGCTATGGTACCTGGATTTTATAAATTTAAGCGCAGTACTAGATTGGCGGCAAGGTCTCATCCTTTTGCAGTTGAAATGGCTAGAGGTACCCGTAAGTTCTATGCTAGTAGTTTCTTCTGTTGCATTTCTCACTTGTGGAACTCAACTTGGATTTTTTTTCCCTTTCCGATCGACTTTGACCTTCAAAAATCTAAATGTAACGTCAATCGTTATTTTACGTCTTCTGTCTTCTTATTGTTTTATTATTCTCTCCCCTTAGTAGTAGTATTTTTTGTATTTTCTAACATTCAATAACTCCTTGCGTCCTAGTGGCTTTATTGCATTGGTTGGAGTAAAATGAACACACACACACATATATATATATATATATATATATATATGTGTGTGTGTGTGTGTGTGTGTATGCATGTGTGTGTGTATAGTGTATTGGGGCAGCAGATCATTATTCAAACATATATTGTTAAATATAACAGACAACGAATGTCTATTATGTTTGATCATGACCAATTCTAAGCTTCGCATAGTTGCTTTAATTTCGGGAGGAAATAAAGACAAAAACTGTCGAACATTTGGATATTTTTATTATGTTGTTCCTTGATCTAACCTTTCGGCTCACAGAAGCCATCTTCAGAATGGTTATATGGACATTACACCAGAGATGCTTACCATTAAAGATGATATCCTGTTAAGTTTACATAGTAGTTTGCTCTGCGACGATAACGATGTTGAACAGTTTTTGTCTTTGTTTTCTCCCGAAATTAAAGCAATTATACGAAGCTTAGAACGGCTCATGATCAAGCATAATAAACATGCGTTGTCTGTCATATTTAACAATATATTTTGAATACATATATGCGTGTGTGTGTGTGTGTGTGTGTGTGTGTGTGTGTGTGTGTGTGTGTGTGTGTGTGTGTGTGTGTGTGTGTGTGTGTGTGTGTAAATAGTTTCCTCGGCATTTTTATCAAGCATCGTATTTACAATTTTTCTCAATTATCTTACGTCGTTTCTTCATAATTCCAGAATTCCATTCTCCCAGAACTTTGTCTTCCTCAGCAAGAACTTTTGCAGTATTCCAGAAAATTGGATTTTTTTTCAAGACAGATCTGTCAAGAATAAATACTAAAATATTGCTCTTGATTGTCTTGAGGCAGCTGTCATACCAGCATGCATTTTTTAAAAAAATTCTCAAAATAGGCATATTTCTTTTTTTTTTTATTTTAAAGTTCAAGATGAAACGAAATAAGCCACATTTTTTTTTTAAATTATGCTTTTAATAAAAAAATTAATTAAATTCAAACTAAACATAATTGAAGTAACAATTTGTTTTCGTGATAGAGAAAGTATTTCAGATGATCGAATAAGTCAAAAACTATTTACGAAAATTGTCATTTGACAGATGGTCCACGGTCGAGGTAACCTGTTGATGTTTATATTGCATGAGAATAACGTGTCAAAATACTCAAAGTAACAAAATGAAACTTTCAACATAATTTGCATCAGTTTGTTTATAATATTCACTTTCTTGTTTAGCATCCATATAACTTAAACGAAAAATAGTATTGAGTTATATCTCCATCTGTGATTAATCTAACGAAAAACGTTCGCATTTTATAAACACATTTTGACGGGCAATGAAGAATGGATGCTTTACAACAATGAAATGCAACGGAACTGTAAGGCAAGTGAAATGAGTCAAAACTAACTGTACCAAAAAGATAATTCTTTGATCATAGTGGAGTACTCTACTATGGTCTTCATTTGGAGAACCCAACGATTGAGTCAAACAAGTATAGGGTCCAATTAGACTAATTGAAGTGTCCGGGATTATTTAATCCACTCAAGATTCATGATGTCTACAGTCTTTTTGATTATACAGGACATTTATTTTTTAAATTATTATTCATGGCATATCAATAAACACAAGAGAGATATCGGTTGTCACAGAAGGCAACATCTAAGGCCACGGTTTAATTTGCACAGGAGTAAAATAAAATTAGACATAAGACATGTTTGCATAGCAATGAAAAAATGTGACATAGATTTGGTTCGAACAAGTGTAAAAAAAAAAAACTTAAAAATAGGTCCAGTTTGTATTAGAGTGAATAGGTAGGCTTAAATCCGGTCTGGACTGAAATTAAAATGGCTGTCATGTTTGTTTTGCGGAAACGTTAAAAAGTACATATAGCTACTACAAACAGGTAGCCTCTTTTTATACGGGATGCAGTCAGTGTATTCGTGACACCCAACCTATAGGATGATTATTTGTCAAAATAATTTCCTTCCTTGACTTGTTGAATATTAATTTATGAATTATTAATTGATGAATATTATTTCAATAGCTCAAGTGATGACGAGGGAAAATATATGAAAGGATAAAAGTGACGGAATAACGTAGTGAAAGAGAAGCAAGCTAAAAATCTGGTATTTGCAATCGAAGCCAGAAGCTTTAGCGAAATGGATAATAATGAATTGAATAAAAATAGATAGATAGATAGATAGATAGATAGATAGATAGATATAAACATTAATAGATAGAAAGAAACAATAATAGAAAGATATATGGATAGATAGAGATGTGAACAGATATATATATATATATATATATATATATATATATATATAGATAGATAGATAGATAGATAGATAGATAGATAGAAAGAAATATGAGAGATAAATATAAATCTGATGAGATAGATAGATAGATAGAAAGAAATATGAGAGATAAATATAAATATGAGATAGATAGATAGATAGATAGATAGATAGATAGATAGATATGAACAAAGTAAGATAGATAGAAACAGACTAAAATAGATAAATACATAGACATAAAAGACTTAAATAGATAGACATAGATAGATAGAGATAGATAGATAGATAGATAGAAACAGATTAAGATAAATACAGAGATATAAACATACTAAGACAGATAGATACATAGATAGATGTGAAGAAGTCAGAGATAGATAGATAGATAGATAGATAGAAAGAAAGAAATATGAGAGATAAATATAAATCTGATGAGATAGATAGATAGATAGATAGATAGATAGATAGATAGAAATATGAGAGATAAATATAAATATGAGATAGATAGATAGATAGATAAAAGTGAACAGCGTATGGTACATAAATATAAATAGATTGTGGCAGTAACAGACAGATATTAACAGGTAGCAAAGTGATAGATAAATGGATAGATATTAATAGGTTGCAATATATATATATATATATATATATATATATATATATATATATATAGATAGATGATGTGTATGTGTGTGTATGTTTGTATTTACATAAAGAGAGATATAGAGTTAGATATAAACAGGCAGTGATAGATATTTACATAGACTGATATGAACAGAGATAGAGATATATTAACAGGTTGCAATACACGCACACACACACATATATATATATCTATATCTATATACATATATATATCATCTCTCTATCTATCCATGTATCTTTCTATTGTTTCTTTCTGTCTATTGATTTTCGTATATATACATATATATATATATATATATGTGTGTGTGTGTTGTTTGTGTGTGTGTGTGTGTGTGTTTGTGTGTGTGTGTATGTATAGATAGATAGAGAGAGAGAGAAAGGGGGGGGAGAGAAAGAAATAGATTGAACTGAACAGAATGAGATAGACAGAGAGTGAGGTGGAGACAGACAGACAGACAGATTGATCGATAGACAACATTCTCCTTCCTTAGCATTGGACACAAATAAAAAATAAAAGTTCATTCGACAGACACATAAAAATAGATGCGGAACGAGCAGCAACAAGTACCCCGAGACCCGTGTACACTCAATGTCCGTAAAAAAATGAATTTAAAATTATTAGGTGACATTAGAATAAGGTTTATTTTAGCCACCCTGATCTATGTTGAAGCATTTCAAACAATGGAAATGCGGATTGCAAATACGAGAGCCAATGGAAACGTAATTTCAATTTCCATACAACACCTTTATATTCATTGATCAAGAACAAATGCATATATCCCCTTTTCGACACAGTTCAACTTTACCTGTGATGCACGAAGCCATGTCTGTACTGCTTGCTTGTTGGGCTCCCAACGCGCGCAGACTTTACGGTACCCCAAGCCATCATTGCGCAAATTCATAGCTGCTGCCCACGATTGCCGCCACTTGTGCTAATGTCGTACGTCGGTTTTCCCTGATCCAGGTATCTACTCTCTGGATGTGTTCTTCCTTGTGCGATGTTGATGGTAGAATGGATCGGCTTTCGTCGATTACACTTATTCTTCCTGCTTTAAAAGGTTTTACCCACTCATACGTCTTTCGCTGTATCATGGTACGCGCTTCATACCGGCAATGGATTTCCGCAGGGCTGACACCCCCTGCCCACAAAAAAGAGCGAACTACGGCGCGTTTTTTTCCCGATAGTGCAATCTCTGTGTGCAGCGTCCATACGTCTGACCTTGTTGCTTCTTGCCATGCGACTGAATTATGGAATGCTGCGCTTGGCTAGCTACTCGTCATCACATGCGCTCGAGTCATGTCGCCCGTTAGCGCGTACCTATTGTTTTCACAGTGTCATTTCGAAATTGCTATAACCTTTCTCATTTACCCTCGTATCTTTGGTCGCACTTGTCGGGCTAAGTCCAAACCAAAACACACATGAATTACGAGCCAGTGAAACATAGCGGCTTTTTGTAGAGAAATGATGGCCCTATTAAATTTTGACACCCGCCAAATTTAAAACTCTCTATGTTTACGGTATTTGACGGCATATAAGACGCACGGGTGTATAAGACGCACCCCAATCTCAGCAGGGTAAATCAAGAAAAAAATTAGTAATTAGTAAAAGTATTAAAATTATTAGCAAATGGTACAGCCTAGGCTATATTTATGAGGTATTATTTTGCTTAAACAAGCCATGATGACAATTAAACGAAAAATAATAGGAAAAAAAGAACACAAGCCTTTATTATATTCAAAGGTAAGAAAACAAAATAAAAATCAAGCAATTATTACAATTGAACAAAACAGTACAGTTACCATTAAAATTTTATTCATCTTCAAATCCATAAAATTCGTCGTCTTCGTTATCAAAACTCTGATACTCATTTTCAATACTACCATTATTGCTGTTAAATAATGCGTCATCTTCCGTTCCATTTAGAACATTATTAATGCCACACGTTTAAAAGATTTCACAATAATTTCTGGTCTAATATTATTCCAAACTTGTTTCACCCATTCGCAGACTTGTGCAAGGCTAGGTCTTTTTATTCTTTCTGTAAGTGTAAGGTCGTGAGCAGGCATTGCCATCCACGTGTTTCATTGCTCCTTCATGTTTAAGTCTAAGCTAATAACATTTGCCAGGTAGCTAATTTCGGCCGATTATCGCGAATTTTAAACCTACATATGACACATATGAAGCAGGGGAATTTTAAAAGGTATTTTTAGTAAAAAAAAGTTTTTCTTATCAGTTCTCGAGTTTTTTTTTTATTATTATTGGGCTTTAATTGAAATTATAAAACTAACTTTTTAAAACAGTACAAATTGTTAGGGGAACATATAGAAAACGAGAGTAAAAAGCCCTTTTCATCCTTTTTTTGCGAGTACGTTTGTTAAACTTTGCCAAAGTCATTGTGTCTGACTTAGTAAAACACTGTAAATACCAGAAAATACATTTTTTTTTTATCTCGATGGAGAAAAAGGCGAGTGCCACCATTTGGGTCATTGTCTCTTTGCTACCGGAAATATTAAAGCCATGGCTCGTGAATTAAAGAAAAATAATTTTCCCATACATAAATTTTCGTCTCTTCCCCATCCAGAGACAGGAGGATGGCAAAATAGGAAATAAAGCAGAGATGATGATGTGTAGCATAGGGTTTAAGGGAAGATAAAGAAAGAGGAGAGGAAAGGTGGAAAAAGACATTTGAAGAAAGAAAGAAAGAAAGAAAGAAAGAAAGAAAGAAAGAAAGCCAGAAAAGGAAGGAAGGAAGGAAGGAAGGAAGGAAGGAAGGAAGGAAGGAAGGAAGGAAGAAAGAAAAAGAAAAAGAACGACAGAAAAAAGAAAGAAAGAAAGAAAGAAAGAAAGAAAGAAAGAAAGAATGGCAGAAAAAGAAAAAAAGAAAGACAAAGAAGAAAGGAAGATAGAAAAAGACAGACAGGAAGAAAGACAGAAAAAGGAAGACAGAAAGAAAGACAGAAATAAAAAAGAAAAAGAAAGACAGAAGAAGAAAGAAAGATATAAAGAAAGAAAAAGAACAACTGAAAGAAAGACAGAAAAAGAAAGACAGAAAAAGAAAGACAGATAGAAAAGAAAGAAAGACAGAAAAAGAAAGAAAGAAAGACAGAAAAAGAAAGACAGAAAAAGAAAGACAGAAAAAGAAAGACAGATAGAAAAGAAAGAAAGACAGAAAGACAGAAAAAGAAAGACAGATAGAAAAGAAAGAAAGACAGAAAAAGAAAGAAAGAAAGACAGAAAAAGAAAGACAGAAAAAGAAAGAAAGACAGAAAAAAAAGAATAATTAAAGGGAACAATTGCATAGAATGAAAGAACGTAAGTAAAAGAGAATGAAACGAACGAAAAGAAAAACAAATAGAAAGAAAGAAATGAATGAAAAATAAAAACGAAAAAGTCAAAACAAATGACAAAAACAAAACAAAGAATTAAAAAGAAATAAAAGAAAAATAAATAAATTCTTAAAATTGGTTTTTGGTTCAATTTTGAATATGAAATGGAGTAGTGAAAATTTAATCTTAAGGAATCAATACATACATACATATATATACACACATGTACATGTACATATCAAAACACACGTAGATATATCATGCCACATATATCCGCACATAAATATAGGAAGGTATACATACATATACATTCAAAAATGCACGCATCAACACACACAATTACATCTGGCGGGAAAGCTTCAGATCAGGAGACTGAAGGCACAGAACCATCTCTTAAGTGCTGTGTTCCCAGGTTCAACGTGACCCGGGGTAGTAGCATAATGTTTGGGTCCCTGCTATGGGCAAATATTGGCCCCACCCCACAAAAATACATAAAAGTATAAAAATATATTTTGATATAAAAAATACCTTATATACTTATTCAAAATAAAATTATAAACAATAACTATTTATAGTATTTATTTAGTTGAAGCTATAAAATTGTGTTCAAAATATTTAGATTTCGGCATTAAATAACCAATAGAGGTTGATATGCCGCTAAACAAAATCACACACTCACACACACACATATACTTCGATACATACATTATCATGCATACACAATCGCTACACAACGCATACAATTGGTGTCCCTCAGGCGATTGTAAATTTTAATATATATATATATATATATATATATATATATATATATATATATATATATATATATGTGTGTGTGTGTGTGTGTGTGAAAATGAAAATATATAGAAAATAGGAAATAACTGGTTAGGTAACATAAGTGCTCTTTCAATAATATAAATAAAAGAAATCAGACTTCCCTATCTAAATATTTTGGGCATCTGAAGGAAATAAATAGGACACCAAAAGTAAAATGGAAAATTATAAACAAGGCTAGAACATGTAAAACTTGGGATGACCCATGCCCTTTGTGCCTCCATGAGAAACTTCACATTATTAAGTTTCTAAATAATAATAATCTATTAAACAATAGACATGAGTTAACGGTTTTTTGTCGACATCATCAAATTCATGGTTTGAGTAATTAGCTAAAAACAAGCATACAATATAATAACTTTTATAATCCATAGCCCAAATAAATAGTTTAAATACCCTACAAAAAAGATAACCCTTTATGAAGTCGTCAAAAAACAAATGTTACGGCAGTTTTTTTTTATATGCATAAATCCCTTTTATAAAGGAATAAAATAAATAAATCTCCATAGACACGTAAACCAGACTAGGCTAAAACATCTTCCGTTTCAAATTTAGACACCCCCACCTTACCCTGACTTGACATCTATGAAAGTACCTCTATACTGATACTTATTACTAACACCCAACACTCGCCTACCCAATTTAAACAATTCGCCCTAGCTGTTACCATGGAAATTTTGATTTCAATTATTAAAACACGTAAATTTCAGAAATACGTTATTCCCAAAAAATTTCGCTTGAAGATGGAACAGAGCTTTACTTTAACTCAATTTAATTCAAATAATTATATTGAAGTGTTCGGCTCATGTTTTGAAACATGAGACCTCTTATGTCGCAAGTTGGAATAATATTTTTAAATAAATAAATATATATATATATATATATATATATATATATAGGGTGTCCCAAAATAATGTATACTCTCTTTGAATCGTTACACCTTATTCAGTTTATGCATTTTGACTTGTAAATAAGATTAATACAAAAGAAAGAATACACATTTAAAGAATTTGAGAGTAAAATATGCAAAAAAAAAACACAGGAAAACAAACTTTAATAAGATAAAAGCTACTTGGGGTAATGGCAGAATGATGATAAGTGCTCAAACTGGTTGCCGTTCTGTACAATATACTTTTCATATCTTGAAGAAATAGACCCACAAAAGTCCAGTATTATTTCCTCTGGTATTTGAGCACATTCTTCTTCAATTGCTACTCTCATTTCAGCAATTGTTTCAGGTTTTCCTGCTGTAAACTTTGTCTTTTAAAAACCCCCACAAAAAGAAATCCAAGGGTATCAAATCTGGTGATCGAGGTGGGTATTCAATTGTCCCTATACTTCCACGCCATCTGTTTTGCATATTTTTCATCCATATAAAATATGTATTATTAACTATTAATATTTAAAAAGTGTATACATTATTTTGGGACACCCTATCTATCTATCTATCTATCTATCTATCTATCTATCTATCTATAAATATATATATATATGTATAAAAATCGCCACAAAATTATATAAAATATATATATATATATATATATATATATATATATATATATATATATATATATATATATATATGTAAGCAAATATATGGATAAAGATCCGACAGTATGAAAATATATTGAAAAAACAAAAATCCTAATATGCTATTATGCTGTTTTTTTTTCATGTTGAATGGTATATGGTCTATGTTAATTATGTTTTATGAATATGTCCTGAAGATGGTCTATTAGACCAGAAACGTCCGACGTTGACATTAAACATTAAAACAGCATAATCGCATATTAGATTTTTGTTTTGTTTTTTCAGTATATTTTTCATATATATATATATATATATATATATATATATATATATATATGTAGCGATTTTTTAAATGTTGTTTTAATATCTTAAAATAAATGATATTGCTCTACTATATATTGAGCTCTCTTATAAATTAAATGTATGGACGTTGGAATTGTACTCTAGTCGTTCTCATCCCACCTGGATTGTATATATATATATATATATATATATATATATATATATATATATATATATAGTTTATGGAAAACTAGGTAATCCGCATGGGTCGACCCAAGGAGGATAAAATCCAGAGAGCTCAATGTAAATCCAGAGCAAATAATTCAAATAAAACAGAATATTTTAAGAAAAACGAAAAAATCGTTTCAACCTTTGGAAGTGAAGTCTGATGATCCGCAGTCCATTTAAAAGGGCTGTGGTGAAATAATTTATTACATGGAACCTTAAAGTAGTCTGTTTTTTTTATTTTATATATATATATATATATATATATATATATATATATATATATATATATAGGTAATAAAATCTTTAGATGCTGGATACAAAACACGACTGCAGTTTCGACTGCTAACGTCTATTTGCTGTATTAACCACCTGAAGAGACTTTGTCTGCCAAAACCTCAGTCGTGTTTTTCTTCAACGTCTAAAGATTTTATTACTTTATACACTTATTAATAACTCGACAGGTTAGTGTTTCTGCTTTGTCATTGAGCACTTTTTTATGACACACGCTTTTAAACGACCCTTTTTAGTGTTTGTTTACTTGAAGCTTTAATAATAATAAAGAAAAGGCCAACTCTTAACAATATTAACTACGAACAAAGCTACGATGTGCAAACCGTATTCGGAAATTAAAAATATCCCGACCACACACTAAGACATACACAGAATGCACACACTCAATTAAGCTGATAAATTGAATCATCCCTGATAATTGCTAAAGGTATAGCCAAAAGCGCTCAGAAATATAAAACATTTGGACAGTTCTTACACACCCTTTGTCCAGAAAAGAAAGCTCTTGTAAGAACACAAGAAAAATTAAATAAAAGCTTAACTGTAGTACCCTTGTCTGTCGTTTTTAATGAAACATGCATATATATATATATATATATATATATATATATATATATATATATATAACTAAGTATATGATTGGTATATACGGAATGAATTCAATAACCAACAAATACTATTCTTAAAAGAGTGCTCAATACAAAGTAGAGCAGATATAATTTTTATTTTAAAAAAATTTATAACATAAATATGTTATAAAAATCACTACAAAAATAGCCATTTTGTTTCAACACTCTCAGTGTCTTATCAAGTGATGATGTTGAATGTAAAATAAATGGTTTTAAAAGTTTCGAATTAATTAACAATCCTTCGCAAGGGGAAACCGTTGTTACAAAAGCTAGATGGACCAATCAAAATACAAGTATAGGAAAATTCAAAAAGCTTGACAACGAAGTCATGTTATAATAGCTATTCAAATATTTAAAATATGGGTAGTATTAAAAAATAATTTATTCTAATCAATAATTACTAGATTATATGATAAAGTTTAATATTAAAATTAAAACTGCTAATTTCAAGATCAAAATTTAATCGCTATTAAGTTTACTGAGAAGAAAAGAAGAAATATATATGTTATTCAATTTATTTCTTCATTGAAGTTACTTTAGCTAATTTTATATCCGGTCTTTTGACAATGTATCCATTTTAATCCTAAGAGTGTGTGAATGGGGTTCTAAACTCACGCGTAAAACAAACGCAATCAGATTATAATATCTAAGCACCCAGACATATTTAAATATATATACACACACAAAAAAGGAGACGAGACAGAGAACATCACCACGATCGTATAAAAAAAAAAAAAGTGAAGGGTGGGAGGAAGGGAAAGAAACCAACGCACACGTAAATACATACACTATTAAAAGTGAATGCACTTTCCTACACATAGACAATAATAAATACATGCACACACATTCACATACATTGACCCAGACAATCGGATACAACAACCAATAAATATTTAAGATTGAAAATATCATGACATAAATGCTCATCATTTACTGAAATATAACTTAAGCGAGCAAATATACAGAGATAAAAAAAGATTAAAAAAAAAAATAATATTATTTAAAATATTAAAATAGTGTATGTAAATCTAAAAATATAAAATCAGACGTGAAAGTCAACACCCATAGGTAACTTCGATGTCCACCTCACACATACCTCTACATATATATATATATATATATATATATATATATATATACATATATACACACACACACACATATATATATATATATATATATATATGTACATACATACATATACACACATACATACATATATATGTGCATATACATACATACACACACACACACAAATAAACACATATATACATATACATATAATAATTTTTCTTTCACATACACACACACACACATATATATATATATATATATATATATATATATATATATATATATACACATACACACATACATATACACAGAAATACACAAAATAAATACATAAACATATACATATGTATATATCTCCATGATAATAAGTACACATACACATACATATATACACATATATACCCACAATTATACACCCTTATATGTACACATACTCACATGTAAATACATATATACGCACAGCAATATACAAATATAAACATATATACACACATATACTAGCTCATGTGGCCGTAATGACATACCCAAATTTCCATACCTACACGTACACACAATCTCATATACAATAGGTGTCAATATACACATATACAACCGCAAACATACATAAGTAAATACATACACATATACATATATACATACATACACATACATATACATATACACACACACACACACACATATATATATATATATATATATATACATATACATGCATACATACATATACAGACACATACGCACACAAACACATGCACACACACACACACACATATATATATACTAAATACCTATCTATAATAACAAGTACACATATATACCTACATACACATAAATACGACATTCAACCAAATACACATATAAACATACATACATGCACATTCATAGACATAGACATACATCCATATACATGCAAACACAAAAATATACATGTTTCCTAACATACATATATAAACACATTCATACAAACAGAAATAGATGTAAATATAAATTTAGGTACACAGCATAACAGTACACATATATACATATACATATACACACACACATCCATATACATACATATACATATATATGTATATATACACACATACACAAACATACACATATGTGCTCGATACAAAAGTAGAGCCTAAATATAATTATTTTTTAAATAAATAATTATATATATATATATATATATATATATAAGCAAATATATGGATATAGATCCGACAGTATGAAGAAAAATATACTGCAAAAAAAAAAAAAAAAAAAAAAATCCTAATATGCGATTATGCTGTTTTAATGTTTAATGTCAACGTTGGACGTTTCGGTCTAATTGATCATCTTCAGGACATATTCATAAAACATAATTAACTTAGACCATATACAATTCAACATGAAAAAGACGATGGGCATAAGAGCAAGACCAATCCAAACAGATAACTGACATCTTTTATAAGATCAGCGTTCCGTTTAAATATGATCACGTCATCGTCACGTGGGCGATGTTGTGAAAACGTATTCCTAAAATTTGAGTATTTTGAATGAAAAACATAAAGAATTTTATTTTGATCTAAAACTTATATGTACGTTTGTCGAGCATTAATCTTGCTAGAAAAGGGGAAATATTAAAGAAGCCAGGTCTACGTTATCTGTTTGGATTGGTATTGCTTTTATGTCCATCGTCTTTTTCGTTCGGTTGGCAAGGTTCAACCTTGCCAACCGAACGATCCTTTGTGGCCAATGCACGTCAGCGTAAATGACGGTTCCGTATAGGATGCAGGTTCGAATCCTGTCAAAGGACGAATATTTTCTATGAAAATTTCTCGGACATTCAGGCCGGTAAATGTTATTTAATACTGTTTATTATAAACAGAGCATTTACTTAAATACTTAGTATCTGTGCTTTGTGAGCTGCCGAGCCGGGTGTCTGTCGAACTCTCTGCTTGCAGAGAGGAACCCGGACGAAGCTCCGCCGAAGGATAGGGTTTCGTTCGGGGAGGTTGACGGAACTAGCCCGCTTGGTCGGGTTTAGATGGGTTTTATTTTTGGCTGGGCCTACGGGCTCAGACATACCCACATTAAAAAGGCCTTGTGCCACATTCAATTCCTGTGGGTGAATTGATAAATACCATCTATAAAAAAAGAACGTTAAACATAAAAATGTCTTTAATAAATAAATTGTCGGACTTTGTCCATTTCTTAATATATATATATATATATATATCCACATTCATGATTTCAGGAATGTACCTTTAAATGTTGAGAGATTGAACTAAAATTATTCATATGAAATGTAAGTCGTAAAACAAACATATGTATTTATATATTTTTTCAAAGATACGATTTCCCAAAGGGAACTTAAGTTAATATACAATGTTGGTCTTTTGCAAAGCATTAGTTGACGGCGGAGAGTTATTGCGGATGATTAAGTTGGTTGTATTAAATTTAGTGTAGTATATAATTAGTTTTCTTTTTTTACTGGAATCATTGGGGGATATATTAGTACTTTTTTTTTAGTTTTTTGGGGGATTTTTCTTCTTCTTTGTAGTTAGAATGTATTTCATCGCGGTATACTAGGTTGATATGTTTAGTGTTATTTGAGGCAGTATTATGTTCTTTTTGATTTATGTTAATATTTCGAATAGCTCGTCTAATTTGTTCATCAACAATGTAATTAGGAAAGTCATTATTAATGTTTAATGTTTTTTTAATTCACCGCAGAAAATCTTTTTCGTTGAAGAGTTAGCTTTTGCAACTTTATTAAATTTCCTATAATGACTATTTTGCAATAGTCAGGGCATTCGCTTTTATGATTGAGATTAAACGTGTTTCTGCTAGTTTTTATATGGGGGGCGGGTAATACATGTATTATATACATCAAGAAAAGGGGCTATTTTTATTGTTCGTATGAGAACTTAAGTTTTTCTGCAATTCTTGTATTTCATCTGTTTTTGTCTAAGATGAGAAGATCATGTACACATCTTAAGTAGATGGAGTGTTTTAGTGGTATGAAATATTCTTTTTTTTTTCAAAATTAGCCATATAGAAGTTACTAAATGTTGGTTCCAAAACTGAGCCTATGGAAACACGTTTTACGTATATATTATTTTACTGGTCATAGAAGGGAACCACGTGGTGCAAGTCAAAAGTAGTTTCCATGATATGTTAGGTTTAATTTTTAATGGACGGAGAGATGGATTATTGTAAATATTCCTTATATCAACCATTTCTCTAACAGGGACATTGGTAATTCATATTTCAACATCAAGTGAGGCTATGGGTTCATTATTAGATTTCATGATTTGGATTAGATCGTGACTTGATTTAATGCTGTATTTACCAGCTATGTATGGTGTAATGAGTGGGTTAATGATTTTCGTTAATTGATAAACCGTAGTGGGGATTTTGGATATGATAGGATGGAGAGGGAAGTTAGGTTTATGCATTTTTATACTTCCATACATTTACCCTGTTTTTTAGTCACCAATTATTTTGGCAAGATTTAACTTGATGATATAGAAAGTACTTGGCAAAATAAACACCATATGGATAATTACGACTTCTCTCTTGTCCAGGTTTTGCAAACACTAAGAAATTAATTCGTGAATTTTAGAAGATTAAAATAAAAAACAAATCGACATAATATGTCTAAATTATTCAACCAAACATGCTTGAATGAAGACATGCTACATATATATATATATATATATATATATATATATATATATATATATGTGTGTGTGTGTGTGTGTGTGTGTGTGTGTGTGTGTGTGTGTGTGTGACATATGTATGTATAAAAGGCGATTGAAGGTTAAACACAGGCGTCTGCCCGGTCTATTCGTCTGCCCTATGAATCAGACTGTCGCCTCTGGTTGCTGACATTCATTGTCTACTTTTATATTTACATACGGCTTATCTCTGATATTGAGCACTTTAACCCCTAAATATAGCATATCTTTAAACTATATTTTATCATATATATATATATATATATATATATATATATATATATATATGTATGTATGTGTGTGTGTGTGTGTGTGTGTGTGTGTGTGTGTGTATTAAAAGAAGGGAGCTACCGCAAAAGTTTTTGGTTATAATGTGGATTTAAAAAAAAAAATATTATGCTTTTTTTTTTTCCATAATTTTACTACACGTGTTTCTGGTCTCGCAACCGTCATCAGGTAAAGTGTGGAGATTTCCACATATTATTAAGAATACTTAATTTTTTTCCTTTATGTTTTTCGATGTTCAATATTTTCGATATGAGACATTCTCTTTTTTGTGTTATAATCCCAATGTCTTCCTTGAACTGGCAGTGAAGAAATCTGCGCGAAGCGTCATAAAACAATTGGTCCGAGAAATGATGAATTAGGCATCGGTATCTTATCCTTTAATGTTTTAATGACCCCTGTGTGTTCTTAGATCTACTTCCATTTTCGTGTTTCTGTCAGCATGCGTGTATATATGTGTATATTCCCTCTCCATACATACACACTGTCTCACTACGAGGAATTAGTAAACACATTTGAAAACATACACACATACACACACACCGTCCCACTACAAGGAATCAGTACATACACTGACACATACATATACACATATGTACACACACATACTTCCCAAGTTACATGGAACCAGTATACACATACACACATATATAGGTACATACATACTGATATGTCGCAGAAAGGGATACATTTGTTCGAAGTAGCAAAGTGGTTGTTGACTACTGTAACCGAGTAGAACAATCTAGCATGTAACCGTAATGAACTGGTCCTCGTCGTAGTGGTAGGCAATAGGGGTAGGCAATAGTCGTAGGCCATGTACCTCCACATCAGTCTGTATTTATGGCTGACACCATCCAATCATATTATTGTGAGGGGGAACCCAGGTGTATGCATATTCATTAAATCACATACACACGTACTTTCTAAGTTGTGTGGGGTTTGTGTGCGTCCCCGTGAGTAGTTCCTTGTTTTTGTCAGCATGTGTATATATATATATATATATATTTTTCGTGCTCCGCAGCTACCTGCATGTGAGCGTGCGTGCATGTATGTTTGATCACTGCATTTGGTCACCTTGTGTGCATGTTGTGTGCTTTTGCATGTGGGGTTATGATATATTTAGTTCTGGTTTAAATTTGTTTATGAAGTTTTTTTTTTCTTGTATTTGTAGGTAAGAATAATTGTCTGTTTGATATATTGGCATAATTTAAAATTTTCCCTAGTTACATTTGAAGATGTGTTGTGATACAAAAAGTTTTCTGTTGTCTGGTAATTTTATGTTGCTTTTGTGACCCTGTTGTTCAGTTGTTGACAGATACCTATATATGACTTCTTGCATTTTGTGCATTTGAGTACATAAATCACATTTTTGGAGTTGCAGTTTTTATTTATTATGAATGTCGTTTTGTAGTTTTCAAAAGTGTAGGAGTTTCCTTCTATAATGATGTCACAAACGTCACATCTTTTTTTTTTGTTGCATTTTGTCTACTGAAAAATGTATCCACATTATATATATATATATATATATATATATATATATATATATATATATATATATATAAAGCACACTGTGAATATTGGTAATCATACTATAAGGATCATTTTCAATCCTTGCCTAACGATTGCTATATTCATGAAATTCAGAGTTGTGCATATATATATATATATATATATATCATTATGATATTTTATTGTAAGAGATTATAATAAAAAACATTTTTAAATGTCTACACAAACGCTTTCATGTTACAATACTTTGATTGTACTTCCTCAGGTGATGGTAAGTAACTGGTCATTAAATGATTTTTAAGGAAATTTAAAGACAAATTATATATATATATATATATATATATATATATATATATATATATATATATATGAAAAAAATTCAGTTCGACCAACTTCCTAAAATCTGAGCCAATGGATAAATATCTAATATTTTTTTAAGGGATGCTTGATCGGTCCAAGAAATTTTTCAGCACCCTCTTATAATCTCAAACAGTGTTGCGCAGAATCACACAAATAAACGCGTACACACACTGCCAAATCAACTCGCAAATACAGTCGGATACATATTCTCGTAATTGCACAAACGCACACGCCCAGTGACCTCCGAATACGCCCAGTTGTATTAACAGAGATAAAAAGTTTACATCGGAACATAATCAGAGGCACACATATTCTGCTGCTCGACACTTTACCTCTAAAGAGGTCCATCCATATGTAGAAAATGTAGAAACACGATTGTAATATTACAATACTTCAGAAAAAAGAAACACAAATATTTTAGAAAACTGGAACCCCCAAAAAAAAAAAATTCTCGTTACTTTTCGTGCGTCTTGTAAATGAGAATTACCAGAAATATCCGAATAATTCTCCTCCGGATGCTTTCGTGACAATCAAACAGGGAAAATCCCACAGGGAAATTCCAAGACTATTATCGCACAGGAAACGAGATCAAAACTGCATTTTCTACTTCCGCTTAAAGGTAAATTTCTGCACTCCTTTTCCAAGTACAGTAATGATGATGCTAGTTAATAAATCATTTTCTTCAAACATTAAAAAAACAACAAAAAAACATATCACTTCAGGACGTAGACGAGTATGGTTCTCCACATTTCCTTTCCTTTATTATCTGCAAATTTTCATAACCTGGGGAAGTTTTTTTTGCGGTTTCTCTTACACAATTTAGGATTTAGAGTAGTCCTTTCACTTCGACCGGCTGCTGTCCAAAGTTAAAGAATCCCAACAACTCTGTAGAAAGAAGAAATAAATTCAAGCTATTTTTTTAAAAAAATGCATTTGTGCGAAAGTGAATTTCAGTTGAACGTTTAACTTGGCTTGCCAATTCCTCTTTTAATGTCCATAACTTTTACGCTCTCTCGTTTTGCTCTTATTGAAAAATCTGTATCTATAAAAGGCAGGATGTGTGCGTGCGTGCGTGTGTGTGTAACGAATGCACGGCCGCAATTTTCGACGGATTTGCACCAATATTTACATGCACATGCTCCAAGTTAGCGTGAAGACCAAGACCAACTTTGCATTTCCCAACTCCCATCGATAGTGGAAATAATCGATTTTTTCATTCTTCTACGGCAGTTTTCATGTAGTTTGCGGCCATTTTCTACTGACCAGAGTGAGAGCTTATAGCTGGCTGCCACGAATAGGCAAGAAGATTATATTGGCCAGCGTGAAAGCCAACAGCTGACTGACACGAATATTAACTAGCATGCTAGCATGCAAAAAAAAAAAAAATCGATAGCTGCATTCGTCACGAGTGGGAAAAATTTAAATCTGCATGGCACTTTGCTCCAATTGGCTCATTCGCTTGCTTAAATTCAACGTTGATTCTGATTCCGCAGAACTGAGTTAGATGTGAAAAAGTATTTCTTTTTAACATTCTTTTTTCATTCGGTTTTTCCAGTTACGAGTCCTTTTTTAAAGCTGATCGTTTTGTGTTCATTTTGTTTAGTTCTTTTTTCGTAACAGATTTAATGTTTAGTATAGAAATTAGAAAAAATTCGCAGTGTGAGATAGGCAAGAAGTAAGGCATGTAGCAACATCAGCACGGCAAAGGGCACTCGTTTAAAGGCAAGGAAGGGCAAAAATATTTTATGTCAAGTGATAGCGATTGTTGCATGAGTCGTACGATTTTTGAATCAAGCACGGCAATGCCGGGCCATGCTGCTAGTACCAAATAATATATATATATATATATAAATTGTGTATTTAGGCGGCAATCTTTCATTTACGCATCTTTCATTAAAATCAACAGAAAAGGTACTACTACGGTTAAGCTTTTTATCTAATTTTTTTGTGTTCGAACAAGTGCTTTCTTTTTTGGACACAGAATGTGTAGAAACTGTCCAAATGTTCGATAATTCCGAGCGCTTTCGGCTATACATTTAGCCATTATCAAGGATAATTTTATTTTTTCAATCTAATTGGGTGTGTGCGTTTTGTGTATGTTTTTAGTGTTATACAGATGTTTTATTTTCCGAACACAGTTGACACATTGTGACCGTGTTCGTAGTTAATATTATTAAGTGTTGTTTTTGTCATTTTTCATTATTATTAAGGTGTTTTCTTTTTTATTATTAAAAAAGAAAAAAGCTAATGCTTAATAATATTAACTACGAACACGGCCACAATGTTCTGTGTTCGGAAAATGAACATACACACAACGCGTACACTCAATTAAACTGAAAAAATAAAATCATCCTTGATAATGGCTAAAAGTATAGCCGAAAGCTCTCGGAATTATAGAACATTTGGATAGTTTCTACACACTCCAAAAAAAAAAAAAAAAAAAAAGAAAGAAAATACTTTTTCGAACACAAGAAAAATTAAATACAATTTATTTTATCTTAATTTTAGTACTTTGTCGGTCGTTTTCAGTAAAACATGCATATATATAGTAGTACACAATAAAATCTAAAATTACATCATATGGGGAATAGACTTATTTCACTCGACGAAAACTTCGTCAGTCTTATTCAACCTGGTTATATAGAATGAGTTCGTGTCGGAATTAGAAATTTAACTATGACAGCTGTCGAAAAATTAATACAGAATTTATCCATTTCAATGTTTCATTCAGACGAAAGGCACGAGACTTAAAATGGTTTCAGGGTTGGTGGAAGTTTATTTGTTAATTTAAAATGAAGAAGGTTTTTTTAAATTTTATAGAAATTACTTAAAAAATCGATGTTAAAAATAAGATATATAAATTACATTTATATTTGACATTAAAATTGTAAGATTATATTAAAAAATTAAAATTATTAAAAATTTGTTATATTAAAGAATAAAAATATTTTAAAATATAATAAGATAAAATAAATTATACATTAGAAAAATACTTTTAACTTTAAACATAAATTAAATCAAAAACAAGTTATATTTAAAAACAATACATAAAAAAATACAAAATTATATTAAAAAAAAAACCCAAAATATATAGATAAAGAGATGTAAGTGATAAAACTAAAAGGAAAGAGAGTTCTTAGAACAAGGGAAAATTATACGATATAAATAATATGGTGTAAAAATGGAAATATAGAAATTAGAATTAGTTATAGATTCGACGTTTGAAGAGTTAGAGAAACATAATAGCTAATTAAGTAAAATGGAAAATTGAATTTTTTTATGTCGACATTTTTAAAACCTTCAAGAGATCGCTAAAAATGAGCATAGCATGATGAAAAAGACGCCAATGTTCTTTTTAGCGATCTCATGAACGTACCTATTTTAAAACTATTTCATTCCTCTGATTCAATAGTTTGCTTTGATTAATATATTTTATTATTCTAATTTGTTCTTCTAAATATACGTCACACCTATCTCTAAAACTATTCGGAGCGTGTGCGAAACCTATAATTTTCCAATCTATCCGTTGGTTCAAACCTTTCTCCTTTAATTCCCAAATTATTTTTGAAAAAACTGTCTGGTGTTTTAATTTTGGGTTGGTAAAAGAGTGCCTATGGTTATAAATTCTCTGTTTTCATTCCCCCGCGGAAATTCCAATGTAAAGATTAGAATTTTAAATGGCACATGGACCTAGAACAATGGGGACCCGTGGACTATGTAAAATTCCAACCTATATTGCCTGAGAAAGGCCGGGGCGTACAATGCCCAAAACGTTGTGAATATGACAATAAAGATTAGGACAACACGCTGAACTGTGTATGTGATGCGACAGCTAAGATAAGTTTTCCTTTTGTTTTTATATATATATATATATATATATATATATATATATATATATATATGAACGATTGCGTTTAGCATGGTTGACTTTCATTTACATACGCACTATCACTGATATTGATCAATTTAACCCATAAATATAGCAACAATACCCGAAACTTAAAAGATACGAAGATTGTTATTCCCCCAAGACAATAATATCACTGATGAGCCAATGCTCATGCAGCCAATGGGATGTATCATAAAACACACACACACACACACACACACACACACACACACACACACACACACACACATATATATATATATATTTTATGTATTTAATATATGCCATATGCATGGGTAAAAGTGCTGAATATCTGGGAGAGAGTGTGTGTAAATATAAGAGTGAAGGATACTGAGGTCAGCACCGAGTAGCAACAGCCTGTCTCTTGCTTAAACACAATCTTTAGACAATTTATGTTGAATGGTAGTTGAACTATTTATATATAGGAGTCTTTGAAGCATTATAGTTAGCAATGTCAATATTTATTATTGTTAAAACGTAGGAAAATATTCATTAAGCCTATCCACAAACAGTTTCTCCACACCAAGCTTTCTTCACAAGATATTCAGCAGAAAGACATTAAAAATCAGCTACAGTTGCACAAGAGCATGACACAAATAATAAAATGCACAATAGAAAAATAACCGGCAAATTCCTGACACCAACCAAACCCACCTGCAAAACAACGCATGAATGTCTCTTAAATGGTAATTTCTTGGAAAGTAATATTATATACGAAGCCATTGCAGAAACAACAGATAACAAAAAAAAAAAAAACTATATATGAGTAACTGAAGGACCCTAGAAACAGAGAAGCTACGTACACAAAACATCTTTTATCAATAGTAAATACGCGTACAACTCAAACCTTTCTAAACATATATCAAACTTAAAAACATAAAATAACATACACCAAAATATTATGTCAAATAAGCAAAACGGCATCAGCCTGTAACACTAACACTAAAAAACTGTAAACTTTCTCTGAAGAAGAAAGTAGCTATAATCACATTTTCAGAACAAGAAATTACTGAATAAAAGGCCAGAATGCAGACACGAAAACAAAGTTTTACAACATCACTTAAAATTCGAAATCTAAAAACGAATATCTTTTAAAACATCACGAAGAAACATGTAAAGATATTCCTGTAGATCCAATGCTGATCTCTTAACTATTATCACGCACAGAAACAAGCGTTTAGCAATAAAAAAAAAAAACATCTCAAGAACGATTACGCGATATCTCGATGGCCTCCGACATGGAGTGGTATACGCGATTTCTGCATAAACTCGCCAGCTATGGAATCTCTGGGACGGTTTTCTTATTTCTCAAGTCTTTCTTGTCAGGTAGATGGCCAGTCCTCTTAGGCACATGAGATCGATGCTGGTGTCCCTTGAAGGTCTTGTTGGAATTTTTGGGTACCCTGGTGTAATAGTGAGCCAGCCAAAATGAGCTGACACATTTGTAGTTCACCAATGGAAGGATTAACCAATCAGAAGGCTCAAAATATTCAATGCGACGTGTATAATGGCGGCCATTTTTCCCCCGAATATTCACTGCCAGCCTTTGATATCGAAGACTGAAGAATTATGGAACAGCTGCTGGTTGTATTGGCGGTATAGTCAGATTCAGTAAAATATCTGACTCGTGAGTGTTAATCTTTAACGTTGTTTCATTGAACAGATTACGTTCTGAGTTGTATTCTATATTCATAGACTATGGTGAACATGGTCAACAGGTCTCTCCTCGATCCTATCCCCTTTCTTCATTCGCAGAGCTTTAGTAATTATCACCGTAAATATCACGGTGTATGGCTGCATCATCAAATATCTGGATGACAAGTGTCTTGCAATTGAACTCTCCTCTGACTTTTCACAGGTCAATGGGGAAAATACTGGCTTGTAGCGTTCAGTACTTCATAAAAAAAGATATAACGTTTTATCACAAACTAGAAGATCCGAGATTTGCTCAAATCCTGATGAGCGGTCATAGCCTCAAAGGGCCTAGTATGCCTATTACGTCTAAATGTCACTCCAGACCAAAAATGGGACTCGTATATTCGTTCCCTAGCTAAAGATACCGAAAGAATGTTGTTTCCGTGTATCACTCTAAAAAATATCTAACTCCTGCTGTAATGCTCTGATTTTGCAAGAGTTTTATCAGACATGGGATGGGATATTGTTTCCATATCTGGGCTGGTGCTGTCCAGTCACCTCTGTTCACGTCGACGGGTTGTGCAAGGAAGCTGTTGACCCTACAGAAAGTTTCATGCGGTTTTTTAATCGACACATGACAAAAAAAAAGTACTTGTATAAAAGTTAAATTTATTGTCAAAATCTTTTATTGAAGAATACCAAATTAAATTTAATAAGCAAAATAGTTAAGTCTTTTTCCTATCACGAGTAAAACAATCTCCTATGCATGTGTATAATCCCTTAACACACACACACACACACACACACACACACACACACACACACATATATATATATATATACGCTTCATTAAATAATATAGACAAGTGATCCTAGCAAAAAAATTAAATTAATCATATACTACACTAAATCTAGTATATCCAACTTAATTCTTCGCAATGATTCTTCTCCCCCGGTTAGCGATTTGCAAAAAAACCAACATAGTTTATAAATTCAAGTGACCTTTGGGAGAGTGTATCTCCAACGAATTAAATAATATTTATGTTAGTCACACCACAAATTCGCTTTCATGACGCTTGACACTACATTTGAATGAAAACTCTAACATTTTTAGGCATTTGAAACAACATGCCTGCCCGCACACACTATTCCGTAAAATACTTGTCGAAAACACAATTATACTTCGACATGAAAACAATAGACAAAAACTAAAAATCCTTGAAGCATTATACATCAAACAGTTGAAACCCAACCTAAACAAAATCAATTATGGAATCTCTACAAATATTCTTAAATGTCTATAATTGGTAACAGAAGCCATTGGTTTATACCAACGGCTTTCATACTTCTCCAATTCACTCTCGTGTGGTCATGTGTGACGTCATGAGATGCGGTGCGATTTTCGCTTCTAGCGTCTTATATGCACGTGTTTATCGTTGCTTAGAAATCATCTATGTAAACATTGACAGACTATCATCACTGTCTTGTCCGTATATTGCTTAATATGTTGTAATTGACCTCTTTGATAATGGCTTATGTAAGCCGAAAGCTTAGATTGTATTAAAAAAATATGGATCAATATTGTGAATTTCTTTCTTCGTTCAACGATAATGTTATTAAACTTTACAGACGTTATGAAAAAAAATTCACATAAAATAAATAGACAACACTTGTCTATATTATTTAATGAAACGTGTATGAATGAAAAGATGCTGCCTAAATACACACAATATACAATATATATATATATATATATATATATATATATATATATATGAATTGTGTATTTAGGCAGCAATTCTTTATTTATGCATGTTTCATTAAAAACGACAGACAAGGTACTACGATTTAAGCTTTTATTTAATTTTTCTTGTATTGGAACAAATGTTTTCTTTTTTGGGCACAGAGTGTGTAGAAACTGTCCAAATGTTCGATAATTCTGAGCGCTTTCGGCTATAATTTTAGCCATTATCAAGGATGATTTTATTTTTTTCAATTCAATTGGATGTGTGCGGTGTCTGTATGATTTTAGTGTTAAAAAGATGTTTTATTTTCCGAACACAGTTAGCACATTTTGGCCATGTTCGTAGTTAATATTATTAAGCGTTGGCTTTTTCTTTATTATTATTATTATTAAGGCTTTTATTTCTTTTTTTATTATTAAAATTCGTATACTCGTCCCATAGCTAAAGATATTGAAAGAATGTATCACTCCCGAAAATGCCTACCTCTGTTCAACGTCGACGGGTTGTGCTAGGAAGCTGTTGACCCTAAAGAACGTTCCATCCGTTTTTTTTTAATCGACACATAACAAAAAAAAATAAACTTGTAAAAAAAATAAATTTATTGTCAAAATTTTTTAGCTATTTTTAAGAAGTAAATTGTTAAAAAGATTATTTTTGCGCGTTCAGTACAAAGGATATGGACCCAAAGCCACTACCAAAAGCCCCGGAATGTTCTTTATCTCACCACATAGTAATGTGAAGCCGTTTTTTTTTTTCGACAATATGCAACAAATACTGAGCTCCTCTTCACATGGACTCAGACATTTAGCTCACACTGCAAAACACAAATCTATGTATTGAGGGTTTAATTATCTCAAAACATATCCTAGTTTCTCATTAATATTGTTGCTAATTCATTCTTAATTGGTATTCTAAATTCTAATTGCCGGTTTTTTCGACAATATGCAATAAATACTGAACTCATCTTCATATGACTTCAGAAGCAAAACCCAGTTTCTCATTAATTTTGTTGCTAATTCATTCTTAATTGGCGTTATAACTTCTAATTGTTACTATGCAATTAAAGAATGCATACAATATAATACGTAAGTGAAGTCCCGAAATTTTGTTTCATTAAGAATCAGATAGGATAGAGAGTTCTGTTTTTGCAGTTTGGCTAATCAGCGATATGAGACTGTAAGATGAGGTTAATGGGAAAACAAGCTGAGAACCCCTGGTTTATGGAGTAAGAACAGGCCTGTAGCGAGAGTCTTTTGATTAGTGGGGCTGGTCTTAAAGTCAGGGGAGCCGCAAGTAAGAATTGACGCAGTAAAATTCGTTCACATCATTTTCACAGCGGGTAAGCAAATGATTTTCAGTGGAATAAGCCCACCCCATTTAGCGACGTAGGTAGCAATCCCTAACGCAGAATACTTTTACAATTTTGCAGGCTATAGGATTGTTCTTGTATATCTAATTAATTGTGTAAAACCTTTGGTCGAGTAAGCGCTACTAAAAAAATGCCTGTACCATAATTGACAAGAATGAAAAATTAAGACAATCAGCATGTATTTAAAAAAAAAACAAACAAACACCGCTAGTGGCAATGTTAATCAACTCAAATCTGCTTTCATCATTAAAGATTACTTAGAAAATCAACTTTTGCTTTTGCCTTGTAGAAACTAGAGAAGAATTCAAAACCGAAAATATGAATAGTGTGTCGGTACAGTGCCGGATTTACCTATGGGCTTCGCAGGCTGAAGCCTAGAGCCTCAAAGTCTAGGGGGCCTCCAAAACATGGTGTCTATTTTTGATACTTCTAAGACATGCACTCATAACGCATTGTAGACAATAAACAACACATAAGTAATTTTAAACACCCGTCATCATCCCCAGCTTTACTCAAATTGTTTAATTTAACGCTCTTCCATTTTCCTCTCTGCTCGTAAGAATGGGGATTTGGATGAGCCTCACAATTGGAATAGCCTAGGGTCTATCTTCATTTAAATTCGGCCCTGTGTCGAGGTTGACATCACCTAGAAGATTGTCAACGCTAAACGTCTTATGTGAAAACCTGGGAAAAAGAAAAATCAGTTTATTTGTTTTTAGATATTAAACATTTTGTTGGGTGGACAATTATGCTGTTACACGATTTGGACAATTTTGCTGTTACACCTGGTACATATGCATGTATGTATATATGCATGTATGAACGAAAACGAGTGCGTGACCTCATGGGAAGTTGTCCTCTTCTTTACCATTTGACCACACCCAAAAGAGAAAGTCCCTTCTTTGTTCAGCAAATTGTGTTTTATATTGCTGTATTATTTTCGTATACTTTCAGGAAATGCCTCCGTCTTGTTCCGATATTTAGAGCCTCTAAATTTAGACGAGCCCATCAGACACACATAAGAAAGTGTGTCAATGTACGAGTTGTGGTCAGGAAGACATTCATTGGTAGTTATTAGATTTCCTCGTTTTTTGTTCTTTTAGAAGAAGCAAGGAACGAAAATGAACCAAAAAAAAAGAAAGCCCTGGATGACGACATTAGGCATTTATTTCTTAACGGATATAAGGGCTTTCATTGGTCAGCGATGGGAAATAGTAGCAAGTTTAGTTTTATATTGTGTCAAATGTCGACGACAGTATAGTGGTTCATTGACCTAATCTATTATCCCCATATTGGATGAAGACACGTACAAAAAAGTCTATCTATCTATCTATCTATCTATCTATCTATCTATCTCAGTCAGTTCATATCTATTTATCGATCGATCGATCGCAGTCTGTTTATATCTATCTATCTATCTCTCTCTCTCTCTCTCTCTCTCTCTCTCTCTCTCTATCTATCTATCTATCTCAGTTTGTTCATATCTATCTATCTATCTATCTATCTATCTATCTATCTCGGCTTTTTGCTATCTATCACAGTCTGTTCATATCTATCTCTCTATCTATCTATCTATCTATCTATCTATCTATCTATCTATCTATCTATCTCAGTCTGTTCATATCTATCTATCTATCTATCTATCTATCTATCTATCTATCTATCTATCTAATTCGAACATAAATGCAATTGGCTTATGCATGTTGCGAAGGGATAATTTCTTTTTATATTTTTGCCTGATTGGTTGGACACAGTTAATTGAACTTCAGTAAAGTCCAGAAAGACAATCCAGGGATGAGCTAAAATGATTTACTATTATTTACGCTTATCTATCTGCATCTTTCTTACAATATCTCTCTCTCTCTTTCTCTCAACACCTCTCCCTCTCTCTCTCTCTCTCTTCGCATCTTTCTCAATGAATACATTCTACAAACGAAGAAGAACCTCTTCACGCTCAGCTAATTTTTCAATAATATGATTGCATCTGTAAATTTTTATCATCTAAAAAAATTACAAAATATTTCCAGCTTTAAATAACCTTAAGGTCGATAAGACGTAAAAAAATCAATCGATCCAATGAAGAGAGCGCAAAGGCTATATCAATTTCCAGGATGACCCAAAACATAATGAAACGGACTTTAAAGAGATAAAACAAATCAATATATGATGCAGGGTTTTTAATGAATGGATGAGAAACTTGGGAATTAAAAGTGCTATGGTCCGGTTCCTTGTACCACGGTGATAGTCCAAGATAGAACGAATAAAGAAGAACTCGAACACAGTTATGGAATAACACAGATATATTAAAAACAGGAATATATACAGAGAAGTAGAAGTGTTAGTATGAACAATCAGGTTTAGTAGAGAGAACAATGTAGTCTCGACCAGTATCAATATTCCAATGTCTTGCAGTAATTGTCTGAACGGGACTCTGTTTCGGACTGACTCTGGCTCGACTCTTGACTCGACTTGAACTACTGACTCGACTTGAACTACTGACTCCTGGCCTACTCCTGAGGCGCAATATTAAGTATGGAATAGTCCATTATTATTATTAAGGGTAAGATCTCATAACAAAAAGAAAATCACTTTTTTGTCCTTTTAGAAGAAACAAGGTTAAAAAGAGCGAAAAGAGTCCCAGGAGGACGTCAGTGTGTATTTATTTATTAACGGATATAAGCAGGGTTGTCGATCAGCGATGGGAAATAGTAAGTTGGGTCGTATATTAAGACAAATGCCAACGACAATGCGGTGGTTCATTGACCTAATATAAGATCCCTGTACTGGATAAAGACGCGAATAATCTCTCTCTCTCACTCTGTATATATATATATATATAATTATTTATTTAAAAATATGATTCCAAATCGCGACATAAGAAGTCTCATGTTTCAAAACAACTTCAATATAATATATATCTACTTTTGTATCGAGCACTATTTTTTAAAAATAATAACTAAAATCTTAAGGGACTTTGGATTATTTATCTAACCAGTTCCTTCCTATTTTCTATATATTTTCACACACACACACACACACACACACACACACACACACACACACACACACACACACATATATATATATATATATATATATATATATATGAAGAAAATATCTGGAAAAAAAAATCCTTAAAATGCGATTATGTTGTTTTAATATTTTAAGGATTTTTGTTTTGTTTTTCCAGATATTTTCTTCATTCTGTCGGATTTATATCCATTTATATTTGCTTATCATATATATATATATATATATATATATATATATATATATATATATATATATATATTGATTTAAATAAACATTCTTTTATTCATTTTTTTTAAATATCCTGACCTAGGCTGCCTTTCGGCCAACGCATCATCAGGGACCAATCATTGGCAACTTTTAACTCATTTGAATTGATAAGTGATAGTACTGGAACGCGTTTAAAATTACGAAATAAGTAAAATTAAGAAATACGTGAGGTTTATTTTTTTCTATTTATGCCCCACTGGATCAGAATATTTTTTTTTTTTATTTATTTACGTATTTTAATCGTAAATTCATTTTCATTTTTTTTAAATTTTACGTATTTCGTAATTTTAAACGTGTTCCAGTATTATCTCTTATTAATCCAAATGAGTTCAAAGTCAAAATTATGTTTATTTGAATAAATATTCCTGTTCTGTGGTATCAGGTCTTTGTTTCAATATATATATATATATATATATATATATATATATATATATATATATATATATATATATATATATATATATTTCAAGACATTTTTATATTTATACATTCTTTTATAGACACAAATATTTAAGTAAATGCTCTATTTGTACCTATAAAAAGAATGTATAAACATAAAGATGTTTTAAAATAATTGTCGGACTTTTTCTATCTATCTAAGTCTGTCCATATCTATCTATCTAAGTCTGTTCATATCTATCTATCTATCTATCTATCTATCTATCTATCTATCTATCTAAGTCTGTTCATATCTATCTATCTATCTATCTATCTATCTCAGTCTGTTCATATCTCATTGCGCTTTTCTTGAAGTAGACATTATATATATATATATATATATATATATATATATATATATATATATGCATGTTTTATTAAAAACGACAGACAACGTACAGTTAAGCTTTTTATTTAATTTTTCTTGTGTTCGAACAAGAGCTTTCTTTTCTGGACAAAGGGTGTGTAAGAACTGTCCAAATGTTTTATATTTCCGAGCGCTTTCGGCTATACCTTTAGCCATTATCAAGAATGATTCGATTTTTCAGCTTACTTGAGTGTGTGCGTTCTGTGTATGTATCAGTGTGTGGTAGGGATGTTTTTAATTTCCGAAAAAGGTTAGCACATTGTGGCTTTGTTCGTAGTTAATATTGTTAAGAGTTGGTTTTTTCTTTTTAAAGCTTCCATTATTTTTAGACTTTTTTTGCAGGTGGATGCAGTTAATATATTTGTGTTTTCTACTAGTATGTTCCTAATAGAGTCAGGTAAATTTGTGTGTGTGTTTAAATGGGTTCTAATGGAGCTGTGATCAGATAGGTGTAACGTAAGACGTCTGCATAAGCATGTGGTTGTGTAACCGATATAATTATTTATGAGTCCGGTTTGATCTGGAACACACACACACACACACACACACACACACACACACACACACACACACACACACATATATATATATATATATATTGTTAAACTTCAACCGTTTTTAACTTCTGTCTAGACCTAGACTTGTTTATATTCTGTCTTCCTGTTCCCCCTCACTATTTTGGTGTTTTTTTTCTTTTTTTCTATCTCCCTCGTAAATGCCTTTCCCCCACCTTATTTGTGGTTTGTTTTCCTCTCTTTTTTTCTTTCTTTCTATCCTTTTTTAATTTTAAAATAAAAAAAACATAACCTTACGATTCATTTTTTTCGTCAAACGTTTTAGTATTGACAAGCTCCAGGGAATTTATCCCGAGGAGCGAAATGGCCATAAAAATGTGCTACAACTGAGTTTCATTTATATCTAATTAATTTCTTGCTCTATAATAAATATATTTAGCGCTCTCTGTTGTGGAGAAGTTTAATATTTTATATTAATAGGATTCACTTGGATTACTTACCCACGAATTTTTACCCATATATCTTTTAAATAGCAGAGATTGTGCTGCCAAATTCAGTGTCGACTGGTTCACCGTGTTGGCCCGGTCACACTCCGTATTTCATCTTAAGGTTCTGGAGGCGCTTTACATCGGGTCCCGCAAGCCTTCTTTGTGCAAACAACGTGAGTGTTTGCTGGGACTCGCTGTCATCTGCCTCTAGTTCCTTCTTGCATATATTCAGGTATATATATGTACATATATGTATTTTTTTTCCCCACCTATTCTGATTGTACCATCTCTGTTTTAATTTTGAATCTCCCGTGGAAGCCTGATGAGCGGGAGCGAAACCGGTTGCTTCCCCACCTTGTTGTTGAGTGTTTTTTTTTTTTTATTTATTTAACATTTTTTTAATATGTCTTGTAATATTAAATTTTACACTTTTATTTCGATCATTAAATTTTGTACTTACAAAAAATATCTTTAAATATGTATATATATATATATAATGATTTTATAACATATTTCTGTTATAATTTTCAAATAAAAATATATATATATATATATATATATATATATATATATATATATATATATAATTATTTATTTGAAAATAAATAAAATAATATTATAACATATTTATGTTATAATTTTCAAATAAATATTTATATATATATATATATATATATATATATATATATATATATTCGAAAATTATAATATAATTTGTTATAAAATCACTAAAAAATAGCAATTTTGTTTCAAAATTTCTCGTGTCGTATCAAGTGATGGTGTTGAATGTAGAATAAAGATCTTTAAAAGGTTCAAATCAATCAAACACCCCCCCCTCGCTAGGAGAAACGCTGTTACACCAGAAGTGTTGAAACAAAATGGCTATTTTTGTAGTGATCTTATAACATATTTATGTTATAATTTTCGAATAACTAATTATATTTACTCCACTCTGTATTGAGCACTCTTTCAAGAATAGTATTTGTTGGTTATTGGAATTTATTCCGTATACATAATCCTAATCCTATATATATATATATATATATATATATATATATATATATATATATATATATATATATATTAAAAGAAATGGACAAGGTCCGACAATTTATTTATTAAAGACATTTTTATGTTTAACGTTGTTATTTATAGATACAAGTATTTAAGCAAATGCTCTGTTTGTGATAAATAACAACGTGAAACTTAAAAATGTCTTTAATAAATATATTATAAATTAATTGATTTAAAATGTTTTTTTTTCGCTACACAGTTCCAACCATGTTTCAAAAATAGAAGCTAAAAACCCCGAATTTAATTTTGCAATTAAATTAAAAGCATTAGTTCCATTTCATTGAAACATGGTTGGAACTGTGTAGCGAAAAAAAAACATATTTTAAATCAATTAATTTATAATATTAATGCTCTGTAAATTTATATTGAGCACTATTTTGTAAAAATAAAAATATCTATAAGAACACCGGATTCTATATCTTACTGTTCTTTAGATATATATATATATATATATATATATATATATATATATATATATATATATATATTGAACAATAAAAAATATTAAATAAATTAAAATCTTCAGACACACTGGGTTGTAGATTAATATTCTTTCGTTTTTTTTATTATTATTTCATTTAGATTCCTCGACTAGTTTCGGCCAAAATGGCCATCATCGGGAGAAGAAATATTTCTACAGAAAACTACAGAAATGAATATCTTGATGTAGAAAATGAACTTTTTTCTGTAGTTTTCACTTGTTTTTTTAATTTTTTTTATCTTTTTAACATGAATCTTTTAACATTCCTTGTGTTGGTCAAACAGTCTCTTTTAAGTTGTTATTTGAGAGATAAGATATATATATATATATATATATATATATATATATATATATATATATATATATATTCAATATATGAAGCCTATATTAGGTCAATGAACCACCGTAGTCTTGTTGATATTTGACTTAATAAAGATCTAAACATACTATTTCCCGTGGTTGACCAACGAATGTTTCTGTATCCGTTAAGAAATAAATACACACCGTCGTCATTCTGGGATTTCTC
Source organism: Acanthosepion pharaonis (assembly GCA_903632075.3). Taxonomy (NCBI): domain Eukaryota; kingdom Metazoa; phylum Mollusca; class Cephalopoda; order Sepiida; family Sepiidae; genus Acanthosepion; species Acanthosepion pharaonis. The sequence continues at coordinate 662,283 of CAHIKZ030000953.1, forward strand.
TATCGTTATTTTTATCTTGTTTCTTCTAAAAGAACAAAAAAATCGATTTAAAAAAAAAATTCCAATGCTTCCCCCACTCCCCGTGGAGTTGGTATCCAATACTTTTATAGCAATTGCTTTGTTTACGTTTCGCGTATGAAAGCGAGCAGATACGGGCTTTTGAGAAGATTTGAGCAAATTAGTGTACATTGCTGAAACGTTTAAATTGTTGTGCACCCGTTCTCCGCACCCGAGCTGTCTAAAGCACGTCGGATCAGTTGATGGTTTCCCCTACAATGGGCGACGCAACCTGAATTGTTATTTAACCTATAACTGATATGGATTAATAATCTTTGCTGGGGTATTTTTTTACAAAAGTGAACGTAACGGACCCTGACTGGAATTCGAACTCGGCTCGTCGATTTATCGCTAATTGTTACATCATTTTCACCTCCCCTAGCTGGATGGTAGAAACTATTTTTTTTTTACTCTTAAAATTTCAGATGTCTCTTTCTGATTCTAAGTGTAAGTGTCTCTTTGGTTTACATTTTCTGTAAAACTTCATTGTTCACATGTTCGGTCCTTGGTATTCTCAGTATCCTTCTGTAGAACCAAATTTCCGTGGCTCCAAGTCTCTTCTTCATCTGTGAGGAGATTGTTCAACATTCACCCCCATAGATAGTGGTTAGTAAAATGGTCCATCTGCTGTTCCGTTTTTAGAGTCGAAGTTTTCTTCTTCTTTGTGCCGCGTGACTTAAGGTTGTGAACGATTACGGCTCTCTACAACTTCCTATCCTTTCTAGCTCTAATCAATGTTCGTCCCATCGCTCTTCGGACACACAAGCACGTTATTTAGATTACTCGCTGTTTTCCTCTGCTTTTCTTTCCTTCAATATATCCTGTGAGTGTCGTATTCTCCAAGCCCTTTATTATCAACCCGAGTCCTTTTTTCTGACGTCCATTTATACCAAACTATTATTGAGGTAACTTGCTTTTTCTTTTTGCCTTCAGTATGTCCTGTGAGTGTCAAATTCTCCGGTCCCTCTTTCCTCATTATGTATCCTAGAAATTTTAACTGTTTCTTTCTGACTGTAAGTATATACGCCATTTGTTGTACCTTCCTTAAATCTTCCTCGTTATTCGTGTTTCATTCCATTGTATTCTCAGTATCCTTCTGTAGAACTTCTTTTGATTTGGATTGTATTGCATTCAGTCGAATATAGAAAGCTTGATATTACATGACAGTTTTAAATGATTTTCTTGATTCCCAACGCAATTTTCCAGTTTCTTAATACTTTAGAATTTACCGTCCTAGGTATGACGATAAAATATATTCGCATCCTGGGTAAGACGATAATCTACATCCGGCAGCAAGGCCTCCGATCAGAAAGTTTTGAGGAGCGTAGAACCATTTCTTAATTGCTGGTGTTCCCAGGTCCTGATCCGCGGTGATAGCACCTGTTAGGGTCCAAGCTCTGGGCAAATAGTTAACCCTCAAACTGGGCTCAAAACGTGTAAAAATAGGTTTTAATACAAGCAATACATTTTTGTAAAAGATTATTACCAGCAATAAATTTTTGAAGAAAAAATTATTACCAGGAATACATTTTTGAAAAAGAATATTGCCAGCAATACATTTCTGGTAATATATTAGGTTGGTGCAAAAATAATGACGTAATAATGTCGTTTTTTGGCGTATTTTTAAACGTCAAAAAACGACATTATTACGTCATTATTTTTGCACCAACTAATATATTACCAGAAATACTTAAAAAATAAAAATTCCCAGCCAGAAATAAAAATCTTGACGGCATTAAATAACCCACTGAGGTTGATATACCGTAAACCAAACCAAACCAAACCAAACCAACCAACTTTACAATTAAAAGGTATCTTTTACTATTCCACTGCTTTAGTTTCTTCGTCCATTGTGTATTGCATATAAATAAGAATTTATATAGCATATATTATGATTATACGTATACGGGTACTGGAAACTAAACAAAGTATCCCTGAAGCCATTCTGAGAGGATCGTTAAAAATTACTGCATCAAGAACGCATTGGACAACAAACATGAAATTGTTCTTGAGGAAGAAGGACAATATGGTTCTGTGGACGTTGACGTCATCGGATATGATGTTCGCTACTTTGCTGACAAAACCGATGGGATTATTACGGGGGTGGGTTTTTGACACGGAGCGTAGTGAACCAAACTGAAATGAATCTTCTTCGTTATGCCCCCCCCTGAGTACTTAGGCGATCATGGCTCTCCACAATATCCTAAGTTCTTATAAAATCAAATAGAAATAGTCTAGTCACGTCTCATGTCTCTCGTCTCGGAGACAACAGGTGCGGACTCTTAGGACCACCGAATTATCACCTAGGTGGAGAAAAAGAAGCAGACAAAGGCAAAATGGCACGACGACCCATTGTAGCGAGAAATAGGAAGGGGTGGAGGTCAAACAGGGAAGGGCTCCTCGAACAGGAGTGAGAAGTCCCTGGATTTATATTTGAACTTTGTTTCACATTAGTTCGTTTGGACGATTTACTTTCGTCATACTGTTCCGAATGTGGCGACACGCGTAGATGAAAAAAATTAATTATTGTGTGTAGTATAGTTTTAGTCTTTAATTATTGTGTATAGTTCATTATTTAGTTTTAATTATTGTGTATAGTATAGTTTTAGTCTTAAAAATCTGGCAAAGGAGCGTATTATAGACGAATAATTATGGCACTGACCAGAAAAATAACGATAATTTTGTTACACCCTCCTGGTTTTTCACTAAATAATTTTCAACTTATTAAACTTGTAGACTATCCTACTAAATATTTCAAAATGGGGAAGCGGAAGCATTTGAAATGTTTGTAGTATCAGCCGATGCTGGAATTTATTTTTTTAAATAAATAGGCGTGGAAATTTAATATTACATTCCCAAAAGGCCGTCGGTGTTTATAGTGAATATTGAAATGATTAAAAAAATTGCTTAAATTACAGCAGAAATGTACAAACCCTTGTACGAAATTTCTGGGAGCTGACATTTTTAGGAATACGGTATTTTTCGGATTTCTGAATGACAACAAATGTATTTTATATAGAATAGACATGTCGATGTTCAGGATTGGCAAACTGTCGGCAGTGGAAAATATTCACACTTAGTGGGATGCATTGAAACTATAAATAATATTATAGTTTATTTTTTTAAAGCGAAAAACGAAATGAAGTAAAGATGACAAATAAAATTAATGAAATATTATTTATAACAAAAACAAAAAAAAAAAACAAGAACTTCGGACAATAAATTGAACAGATGTATTTTATCTTTCCAGGTCATGATCTGACATTTTATCTGGTACAACCTAATATCATTTTCTATGCCTTGATTATATGTTTCTCTTTGGATAGAGAAAAAAAAACAAATCGGGAATCTATTCTCAGAAATAAAAGAAAGTGATGCTTTTATTATACCGAACGCTAAAACGATCGTCCGAATTTATATCTGGCCACACCCAGGTGCATTTGAACATAATCCGTTTGTAGTTGAAGAACACGTTGTCTGTTCGTTTGTGTTCAGACAGGTAAAAAAAAAAAAAACGAGAATCAGAGAAATACATAAAAGATGCACTAAGAAGAATTCCCTTTAAACGTAAAGAAGGGTCATATCGAATCTTTCTATGTACAACCTATGGATCGGCAAATAGTCCATCTTCAAGAACGTCACAACATCATACGGTTAATAAGCTGGCGAAAAGGGAAGCTGTTTGCTTTTACCAGGTACCCTTTTTAACTATTTATTTACGATTTACCGTAATTTCTCGAAAATAATACGCACCCTAATAAATGATCCAAAAGGTAAGAAATATATCTATATCTATGTTTAATACGCATCTATAAATTTTGTCAAAAAGAAAAAAAAATAATTAAGAAGACATTTTGTCGACTTTGACATTAAGAATAAAATCGAAACTAAAATAATGTTGACAATTACCATGCAGTTTTCCCGCTAAATATAACATTTCATTTTGCCGCCAAAATGTCGTCAAAACGCGCGAGTTATAGTGTAAATTTTAAATAAAAAGTAATAGAATTAGCAGAAAGAATAGGAAACAGACCTGCAGCTAGAGAATATAAGTTCAATGAGGCTAACATACGTTTATGATGAAAGAATAAAAATTAACTAAAAAAGTGTAAATCAAGTGCCAAAGGTAGAGGAAGAAAAACTCAATATCTAGATATGGAACAAACTTTAGTTGAATTTGTGAAAAAAAGACGATCAAGTGAATGGTCCAGAAATACTGTGGAAATAAGGATGAAGGCAAAAGAACTTATGAAAACCATGGAAATACATTTAAAGCTTCAGCAAACAAGTGTTTTCCTTTTATAAAGAGGTTTGATATATCTATTAGAAGAACATCCATAGCCCAGCGTTTGCCTGGTGACTGCGAAGATAAGCTTTTGAATTTTCAGCGTTTTGTTATTCAGCTAAGAAAAAAGCAGAACTATCCTTTAAGCTGTATTGGAAATGCTGACCAAACGCACTTGACATTTTTTTCGCCAAGTACGTATTTATTATTAAAAATCAATAACGAAAAAAATATCTTTGTTTAAACCTATTTATAATACTCACCCCTACTATCACCTGTAATTTACAGTAAAAAAATGGCGAATTATTTTCGAGAAATTACGGTAGTTATTATGTATATTCGTGGCAGAAAATGTCTTACATTTTCGCTACAAAACCAGCGTTTAGTAAACACTAATAGAAAAAACTGCAGAGCTTCGTTGAATCTCTCCAGATGAAGATGAAGTGGGCAGTACTGGTAGCATATCGGAGTCATTTAACATACCCAGCGCTGTCAAGCAAGGCTGCGTCCTTGCCCCAACACTCTTTGGGATCTTCTTCGCCTCGCTCATGAAGCATGCCTTTGACACGAGAACATAGGGCGTCTACCTTCACACCAGATCGGACGACAGGCTGTTTAATCTTGCACGCCTCAAGTCCAAAACAAAAGTACATGAGATGCCTGACCAGAAACATGTTGTTTGCGGATGCTGCCGCTGTCGCAACCCACACACAAGAGGAGCTCCAGACCCTGATGATCCGTTTCTTTGAGGACTGCAGGGACTTTGCGCCGGCTGAAAAAAGACAAATTTCCTAGGACATGATGCAGACGTGATTGAGAAAGCAGCAACCACATTCGCTCACCTCACCATACGAATGTGGGAGAACTCGAAGCTCTCTGTCAAGACAAAGATGGCAGTCTACAACGCATTCGTCATAAGCACACGTCTCTACGGGAGTGAGACATGGACGACGTATGCCAAGCAGGAGAAGAGACTGAATAGTTTACTTGAGGTGTATCCGCCGCATCCCCGGCGTATCGTGGAAGGACAAAGTGCCCAACACTGAAGTTCTGTCTCGCGCCGGCCTAACAACCATGTCCATTCCGTTCAGACAGTATAGGCTCCGATGGCTGGGTCATGTTCGTCGTATGGAAGATGGCCGAATTCCCAAAGACATCCTCTACGCGGAACTTGCAAATGGGAAAAGTGACACCGGTCGGCCTTAGTTGCACTACAGAGATATCTATCAGAGGGAGACGAACTACCTTGAGATCAACAGTGACCACTAGGAGGGAGGACCTTTCCGCTGACTGTTCTGACCCTGACTAAACAACTAATGTCAGGAGAAGAGAAACTGAACAACATAGCAGAAGACAAGCGAACCCACAGAAAAGAACGTTGCAGCATAGACAACACACAGGCAGTTCACAGGTGTGACTTGTGTGACAAAGTCTGCCACTCGCCATATTCAACCACAGGCGGCTCCAGCGGTGCACATGGGTGGTATCAAATCTATGGTCATTGGTGACCAGCAGAGGTCTTGTTGAAAGGTAATATTAACCGTTTCGTTATAAGGAAACCTTCTGTATACGTTGATCGATCAGCTTGTACTACTGTCGGTTGAAATTTATAAAATCTTTCTCCATTTTTCAGTAACATAGGTTTCTCAAGTCCAGTAGCTGTTATCGCTCTTTCCGGTATGGATGGGGGTTTCCTTCCTAATCTTTTGTATGAAATAGAGTGTAATATCAACGTCTTGATTATGTTGTTATTTTCTCTTCGAGTGACATGGGATATCGGTTTTAGCTGCAGCTGCTGTTGAAAGTTATTTATATGTTTATTTTTATCTGGTTACTATATATATATATATATATATATATATATATATATATATATATATATATATATATGAGATATCAGGCTGTTTCCATCTATCTATCTATCTATCTATCTATGTCAGGCTATTCTTATCTATCTATCTATCTATCTATCTATCTATCTATCTATCTATCTATATATATATATATAGTGGTACTTGCTTGGAAAAACCTTAGGTATTTAGCCTTGTAGTTGAACAAACCAGTACCCAAGGAAAAATAAGGAATAAAAAAAGAAAGAACTAAGAACATGAAATTGATGCGAAAATAATCGTCCAGAATTCAAGCTCAGAGTCCAAAGAAAAAAAAAAAACTCCAAAACGACGAACTACGTAAAGTGCTCAATACACGAAGCAGAGTAAACCTAATATAAACCTAAAGAGCCAGGTAAACCTACCTAGGTTTCACCTAAACGGATTGTCAAAGTACAACTGGCCAAAGAGGTAAAAATGGAACAGAATATATATCTTAAACCAAAAAACAACCATAACCACGTGACCCCCAAAAAGTAAAAGCAATAAACACTCAACAACGCGGTGGGAGGGGGGTTTAGGGGTTACGTTCTTTATTCAACATATTATACATACATACATCGCAAGGAAAGTTGGCTCCCTGTACCGCGCCAGGAAATTTTTTTCCCCAGAATCGATCCTTCAGATCTACAAATCTACAATTCGCCCTTGCATGGAGTATTGCTGCCATATATGGTCTGGAGCCCCTACTGTTTGCCTTGGGGTTCTTGATAAGCTCCAGAGACGGATACGCAATATAATTGGCCCTGTTCTGGCATCTCGTCTACAGTCACTCTCTCACAGACGCGCCGTCATCTCTCTCTGTCTTTTTTACAAATACTTTCATGGTAATTGCTCCGAGGAGGTTCCCATACTTCATGAGTTCAAGCGCCCAACGAATGTAGCCGTCTCTTCTACTTCAATAGCTTCACGTCTTGCACCTCTCACCTGTGGAACTCCCTTCCCTATTACTGTTTCCCTGAGAGCTATAATCTCCAACTATTCAAATGTAATGTCAATCGATATCTCCAGTTGCCTTGATCTATCCACTGTCCTTCTCCTCATCCTTTCCTCTATCACTCCTATCTGATCTTGCTCCAAATCTTCTGTAACCCCTTGCGTCCTAGTGGCTTTTCCGGGGTATATATATATATATATATATATATATATATATATATATCAGGCTGTTTCTATCTATCTATCTATCTATCTATCTATCTATCTATCTATCTCAGTTTGTTCATATCTATCTATCTATCTATCTATCTATCAGTCTATTCATATCTATCTATCTATCTATCTCAGTTTGTTCATATCTATCTATCTATCTATCTATCTATCTATCTATCTATCTATCTATCTATCTCAGTATGTTGCTACCTATTTATCCATCTATCTGAAACAATTTTATTTTTATATTTTCGTTATGGAAATCTTGAAAAATGAACCCGCTGCTTCCTTTGGGGCAGTGTCAAATGGAGTCGGATACCCACTGTGCCGTAAATATGTTTTATTTAGTTATTTGGCTCGCCCAAATGGGAAAAACCTGCCATTTTGTCTCTCAACTCCACGATACACGGGGATGACATATACGTATGTGCCTCTCTCCGCCGAAACGCTGTCATTCTGTTGATTCATGCAGCGCTCTCTCTGGATCAGCTAACCAGAATAAGTCATCTCTCCCTCGTCCCCTGCTGGCCAAACGTCAATGTTTATATTATATAAATAGAAGAAAATATGCCAGGGTCAGATTCAGCGCACTCGCTTTAATATACACCTGTCTCCCTAAATTAGGGAATATTTACATTGCGACATTATTATTATTGTTATTATTATTATTATTATTATTATTGTTGTTGTTGTTGTTGTTGTTTTATTTCCTTTGGTTTTTGGTTTCTGGCGTATACTCATTTCTTTCCGGGTCCCGACCAGAGACCTAAGGTCAGAAATGGCACCATGACCTTTTCCACTGAGCAGTTTCAAAAAAAAGAAAAAAAAAAAAAAAAAAGAAACCGCACATATTTTACAGAGATAAGATGTGGGCTGTACTTGTGTATGCAATATTTTGTATGGGTTACCAGGGATTCTTTCAATGAGTCTATTGGAATCTTTTCTGATCAATCCTAGGGCTCCAACTACAACTGGAATGTTAATGTCCTCATATGCCACATTTTTGAGATTTCAATTTCAAGATTCTTGTATTTTGATAGTTTTTTTTGAAGATCTTCAAAGATACATTGCAGTCTGTAGCGACTGTCATGTCAGTAAGGAGGCACATTTTGTCTTTGGGGTCCCTAATCACGATGTCAGGACGATTAGTTTGATTGTTCTGTCAGTGTGTATTGTGAAGTCCCATAAAATTGTTGCAGGTCCTATTATCATTATTATTATTATTAAAAATAACAAGTATTTTACCACACTACGACAAGAAATAGATTTAAGAACAGAAAAAGAAAGCAAAAGACGCGGTGTGCAAAAATGTTTAACAATATTTCGATAGTATGTCGGTATTTTTCACGTTATGTTTAAAAATTGTATACAAGTATTTCAAAAAAGAAGAAATGGCTCAGTACATAATAGCGCTGGTTTAAGTGAACAAGTAAATTGACCCAGATAGTTGCGAGTTCAATACCTGGCGAGAGCAGAGGTGAACAAAGTTAGTAAAGGGGAAAATATTAAAGGCAAAATAACTGCAACTGAGATATAGGGAAGAGGACATGGCACGTGGAACTAGAACGATCTACCTCGGTAGGGTTTTATTCGCAATTCCAGTCACTTGAAGAAGGCCGGAGCGTACAACGCCCGAAACATCGTGAGTATGGCAGCAAAGATAAGGACAACAGTTCGAACAATATAAATAGTGTAAATAGTTACAATACTTCATCTCAGAAATATCGACAGATACTGAAGAAGGCCGAAGAGTACAACCGCCGAAACATCATGAATATATATCGACAGATCCTGAAACTTGTTCTTTTATTGTCCACTTATCATCTCCTCCCACTCCTAGTAACCCCCGTGCGTCTTAGTGGCATTATCATCTTACTTGGGGTGAAATTATTAAAGAAAATAATTTAGCATAAATCTTATGGAAATCGCCTGACATTTTCTTAATTCCTCCAGTGACGGGTGTTAGTAATTTGCATATTTAATGATATTTAAGCGTTTCAAGTATTGAAAGGTTGGTGATTTCTGGATAGTTTTTCAGAAAATGTCCCTTAAGGTGTTCGTCGAAATTAGAGTTGTTTGTAATGCAATATTCCACAAGTTTTGTTGACGTCACATTGTTGTGTCGGACATCAAGTCTGTAGGCATTGAATATTTTGTATAAATTTTCAGTTTAGCGACCCACATAAATCAAATAATAATAATAATAATAATAATAATGATAACCAATCAAAGTTAACCGCCCAGACATTGTTATTAGAGATTGCAAACAAAAAAAGTGCCTCCTTATTGATATGGCAGTCCCTGCAGACTGCAATGTATCTTTCAAGATCTTCAAAAAACTATCAAAATACAAGGACCTTGAAATCGAAATCTCAAAACTGTGTCACATGGGAACGTCAACAATCCCTGTTGTAGTTGGAGCCCTCGGATTGGTTGGAAAAGATTCCTGTAGACTAACTGAAGGGATTCCTGGAAATCTATGTTTTAAAGAAATACAAAAAATTGTTCTCACGAGTAGAGCCCACACCTTACGAAGGGCTTTATCTATGTAAAATATGTGTTTTTTTTGTGTTTTTTTTTTTACATTGGTGTTGTAGAGTAAACGAATCCCTCGTCGCCAATGTGTTGTAGAGTAGTTTTCACAGTGGAGGCTTGTATTTCACTAAGTCGGTCCTAAATTAGGTCCGACGTACAAAACGTTAGGAACTTGAAAATAATAGTTAATGACGCAGCAATCTAGTTGTGGTGGTTGATACTTCAATGTCCGACATCGACTGACTCACTCAACTCCACTGAGCCCAACTGGCGATCGCTGCTACTACTACTACTTATTATGTGTGGGAGAGTCTATTACAATAGAATAGGTAATGTTCTAGTATAACAACTGGTCAGTGGAAAATGTCATGATGCCATTTCTAACCTTAGGTCACTGGTGGGACCCGGAAAGAAATGTGTAAATGCCAGAAATCAAAGGAAATAAAATAACAATGATGATAATAAACTATCAAAATACAAAGAGTTGAAGTGGAAATCTCAGAAATGTGGTACACGAGAACATTAACAATTCCAGTTGTAGTTGGAGCCCTCGGATTCCAAGAGACTCTCTGAAGGGATTCTTGGTAGCCCATGCCTTAAAGAAATACAACAAATTGTTTTCACGAGTACAATTCACATCTTACGAATGGCTTTATCTATGTAAAATATGTGTGAATTTTTTTTTCAAAATTGCTCACTGGAAAATGTCATGATGCCATTTTTGAACTTAGGTTTCTGGTTGGGACCCGCAAAGAAATGAGTACACAGCAGACATCAAAGGAAATATAATAATAATAATGTCGGTCGCACAACTGAAAATTTAAGCAAAAGATTTAATAGTCACAGCTATGATGTACAATGTAATAATAATAATAATAATAATAATAACACTACCAACAAAAAAAAAACAAAAACAAAACAAAAACAACAATAACAACAACAAAAAAAAAACGAATACCATCTACGCCAAACGAGTAAAACTTCTTGAATAAAGAAATTTAAAAAAAAAATGTGAGGACAAGACGTTGTATGGTTAAAACCTAAAAAGAACGAAAGAACCAGATGTGGAACAACAGTAAACACATCAATGTCTATGGAGCAACGGGTTGAAAGCTGAGACAGAAGGTCTAATTATTGTACCTGAGGACCAAAGCCTCGTAACCAGATCCTATCCCTGTTAAATAATCCGAAATGCAGGATCTTCGGAAAATATGATAAAAACTGTCGACCATATTATCTCAGTACGTCCGGAACTAGAAAAAAAATGAATATATCCAGAGACATAATAAGCTAGCGACATATGTGCACTAGAAAATATGCAAGAAGCACAAAATCAAAACCACTGAGGGATGGTATGAGTACCAACCAGAGACAGTTACACAAAATAATGATGTAACTATCCTCTGGGACATACCAATTCAAATTAACAGGGAAACAACAGCCAATAGACCTGATATTATCATAAAAGATAAGATAAGAAAGTATATGTGTATTGTCATAACAGTACCATCTGAGAGAAACAACTCCATGAAAATTATCGAGAAATTGTCCAAATACAATAGTACTCGAAGCTCTGGGTCATGTGAGGAAAAGGAATGGACAATCTTAATAACGGGCCTTATATTGAGTGAAATTTATATATATATATATATATATATATATATATATATATATATATATATTAATATATATAATGTCTAATATATAGATATATATATTAGACATTATTAAGATATTTTATGTTTAACATTCTTTTTATAGATACAAATATTTAAGTAAATGCTCTGTTTATAATAAACAGTATTAAACAACATTTGAATGTCCGAGAAATGTCTTAAAATAATTGTCGGACTTTGTCCATTTCATAATGTGTGACGTCGTTTGTTTACATTTGATACGCCAAGAGCAGATATGAATGTACCCGAGACATTCATGGAAGATTGAAGTTTAAATACAGTAAATTCGACCTTGCTAAGCAAATTAGTAAAGGCACGTCAAGCTAAATGACTGTTCCGTATAGGATACTGGTTCGAATCCTGTCGGAGGACGAATATTTTCTGTGAAAATTTCTCGGACATTCAGGCCGGTAAATGTTGTTTAATACTGTTTATTATAAACAGAGCATTTACTTAAATATTTGTATTTATAAAAAGAATGTTAAACACAAAAATGTCTTAAAATAATTGCCAGACATTGTCCATTTCATAATATATATATATATATATATATATATATATATATATATATATATATATATATATATATAAACTGGTTTTCACCGAGAGCAGATAACATTACAATTAGACTATGAAAGACTAGCGACACCAGATGATTTATATTTCTCGCTGACAGGTGCCCGATCCCAGGGAACAGCTTGCCTGACTGAGGCTTTCCCCACGCATTGCACTAGATCTGGGAGATTAGTAGTCATACCGATGCCAGCGCCATCGACGTTTGCAGGGGCTGGGGCAGTTTTTGCCCCTGGTCAGTGTGTACACACTCGGGTTCCCCACGTTAAAACCGACTTTGTGTCACATCACGTGTCAGTGGGGAGACCAGGGTTAATAAAACTTCGATAAGTAGAGGAGAACAGCATCATCCAGTGTACAGTTTTTTTGTTGTTTTTTATTTTTCAATTTTTGGAGCATTTTAGTTAACCTGTCTCACTCTATGTGACTTGCTGTACGGATGTTTATTCTACCAGTGAAGATGTCTAATCCTTGAACAATAGCTGTAGAGTAAGCGGAAGTGAACAGCATCAACTCAAAGTAGCAAATGACAAAATTAAACACACAGCGCAAGGTCTCAGCGCAGCCTTTCGGGTTTCAAACATTCTTCTAACTTTCAATTTAATAAAATTAACTAGCCAATAAAATCAACTCCCGCCAGTAAATACACACAGGCGTCTGGAGCTTACGCAAGATCATAAAAACGAAACATTCATTCAACCCGACAGAAGGACTGACAGTAGTAAAGAGACACGAGTCAGCCTCGGCGTCTTGCCTTTCCCATCAAAGCAACACCGGATTCCCTTTGATCTTGTCTCCTAACTCTATTTTTTTCTTCTTCCTCACCTTCCTGAATTAAAGATTATTCACGTTCATTTCCTTCTGTCAAAGTGAAGAACTTTCTAACTTTCATTTCATGATAATAATTACAATTAAAATTTGTGTATCCTACGTGTAAATAAATATCATTTTATTTGAACACGCGACAAACTTTTCTCTCATTTTTTTTTTTATTCAAACAGTGACCCAACGAATCTTTCTCCGACATATTCTTTGAATTTCATAGTTGTATTTTCATATCCTGCTATGGCAACAGAAAGCAACTTTGAGTGAAATTAACAATATGGATACTACATTTGAGAGGTTTTGAAAAAGAACACACTGAAAATAATGCAGTAATGCAATGTCCTCAAGTTTAAAATAAAACCGAATTCTTTTCTCTGTTGGTTTGATAACCAGAAAGCCAAAACTATGGAACTGTTGTTTATTATGATTGTGTTATATCAGGGAGAATATATTGTGCCTCGTTGAGAGAACCAGCTTGCCTTGAAAGTGTTCAAAAATCTGTTTTTAGTTGAGTTCAAACCCCGACCGCTGGCGCCAGTGAGATCGCGAAACAGACCCAGGCAGGCGGCATGTCCCATATCCAGTGAATCAGACATATATCCTCACAAACCATGGAATTTGGAAGCTGAAAGGCTCACCATCTGCCAAAAGACACCGGAAAGGAATGGATGTCTTTTATTTAAATGATATATATATTTCGCATACCAGCCTAGCCTGGCGGACGAGAATGAAAGATTTTTTATGAGAAGAATTGTATCTATGTATCTCCTTATATATATATATATATATATATATATATATATATATATATATATATATATATATATATATATGTGTGTATTTAGAGAGAGAAGAAAGAGAGAGAGAACGGGGGGAGAGAGAGCAACAGGGAGTCATGGAAGGTGAAAAAGAAAGAGAGATAAATAGAGATATATTCTTTTGCTACTAATATTTTTTTTATATGTGTAGGTACCTCCAGAAACCATATCTTAGATTTAAAATGCATTTTGAAAAATATCTTTCTTGAAGCTTTCATCTTAGTTTTAATTATAAATTATTAGATTAAGTGTAATATTTTCAATAAGCAAAATACTTTGCTGTATTTCAAACCAAATTTCAAACAACCTAATTCTCTTTCAAAAATAAGATATAATTTTCGGAAACTTTATCTGAGGAAGATTTACTGAATTAAAGTTTAATTAATCTGAATTAAAACAAATATTACTATGAATGAATGAAAATTTCATTAATATTCGGTAATTATCTGATTTTTGCAAGAAATTCTAAATCAATAGGTTTTTCACCGCAAAAAGCACACACGTTTCCTTTACTAATTTAAGGTGCTGCGCTGACGCGAGAAAAATGATATATTTAAAATAAGTTTCGAAGATTTTAAAAAGGATTATAAAATAATTTTTACATAAAACCATATATTATGTTTAAAATGCATTTTGAAAAATATCTTTCTTGAAGCTTTCATCTTAGTTTTAATGCTAAATTAATAGATTAAGTGTAACACTTTCAATAAGCAAACTATTTTGCTGTATTTCAAACCAAATTTAAATTGATTGGAATCATTTTTCTGATTATCAGTAAAAAAAATATAAAATTTGTCATCATAACCTAATTCTCTTTCAAAAATAAAATATAATTTTCGGAAACTTTATCTGAGGAAGATTAACTGAATTAAAGTTTAATTAATCTGAATTAAAACAAATATTACTATGTTACTACATTTTAATTGAGAATATCACAGACAAGCGTTTTTTAACTCGATGGTGTATGTTTTTACGAGGTATTTACACTTGCAACGATAACTTGATATTTGCGAGATCTATGTAAGGGGAAAATACCTGTAGTAAAATTACATTGTAAATGCCTTTTTTATATATTCATTTTTACGATTTCTCTAACTAGGGGTTCTGTTTCAGCAAAAAATGGGATGATTTAAATTCTCCCAGGACTTCAACTTATAATTGATATAAAAAACATTAGGCGCTACAATAAAAAATTTCTCGAAATTTCATAAAGTGTGGGGAAAAATATTTTGCCCAAGGTTTTCTAAAAAAAGAAAAATTTCGATAATAATTTAATTTATTTGTGAATAAGTCCTGAAAATTTCATTAATACTTGGCAATTAGCTGATTTTTGCAAGAAATTCTAAATCAATAGGTTACAAATATTACGAATGTTACATAAAAATTTGCACTTAGAAATGATTAAAGACATCTTACTGGAATTCTCCTAGGCATTTATGACATTAATGGACTCTAATTTGAGCAATTAGAACATATAATTACTCAATAACCTCAACAAAATATTAGTGATGAAATCGATCATAAACGAAAATGGCATGCTCATTATTAATTAGTCATAGCTACGGATTGGAAGCTAATGAAGGATTGAAAATAAGCTATATATATATATATATATATATATATATATATATATATATATATATATATATATTATTCAGGATCAGGATCAAAAAACTGTCACGTTTCTTTTACTAATTTAAGGTCGTGCGTTGATGCGAGAAAAACGATATATTTAAAATAAATTTCGAAGATTTTAAAAAGGATTGTAAAATAATTTTTACATAAAAATAGTTTGTGTTTCTTCCTAATAATAACACAAATATTGGACTATAAACATTTATAATCAAGTATGCTCATTTTTTTACGACACCTTTGGAAATAACTATATATATATATATATATATATATATATATATATATATATATATATGCAAGTATAGGATTGGTATATACGGAATAAATTCCAATAACCAACAAATACTATTCTTAAAAGAGTGCTCAATACAGAGTAGAGCAAATATAATTATTTATTCGAAAGTGATAAGACACCAGAAGTGTTGAAACAAAAAGGATATTTTTGTAGTGATTAATATAACATATTTATGTTATAATTTCGAATAATAATTATATATATATATATATATATATATATATATATATATATATATATGAAATTATTATTATTCAGAAAGGAAGAATAGTTGTTTACATTATTTACATTGTTCGGACTGTTGTCCTCATCTTTATTGCCATATTCACGACGTTTCACACGTTGTACGCTCTGGCCTTCTTCGGGTGATTGGAATTTCGAATTGAACCCTTTATTTCGTCCACAGGGGTAGATTGTTCTAGTTCCACGTGTCATGCCTATTTCGGATACCTCAGTTATCTCCCTTTATCTCACATATACGATCTCCCCAAAATTCACAAAGAAGGTATTCCACTCAGACCGACTGTTAGCTGTCACCCTCTGTGTGCCACCCTCTGAGTCGCTTCCTTGTAGATATAATTGACCCCAAACTCCGTCCACTTCGTGGGAAAAAAAAGGTACGAAAAATCGTCCATCATCCAAGTTCAAAGTCCAAAGAAAAAACTAAAATAACTAATTAAAGTGTTCAGTACGCTAAGTAAGGCAAACCTAATTAAAACTAAAGAGCCAGATAAACCTACAAAGGTTTCACCTAAGCGGATCGTTAGGGACTGACGATCCGCTTAGGTGAAATATATATATATATATATATATATATAAGTATGACAAACTGGAGACTTTTTTTTGTGACGAGTTTCATCCGTTAGGATTTCAGAACAGGATTTTGATGTGGTTGCCACATCTGCACATGTGCACGAAACGAGAGACGCAGGTAGTTTCAAAATTTTTTAAAGAATATTTTTGGAACGAATTTTTTTTTCGATCTAGCCGAAATCATCTGCATTCTTTTCTTTTTCTTTATCTCTCCACCACCTTTGTTCTCGATTATCCCACAATGTGATGATATAAAATTATACAATAATGGTGATATATTATAAGAGCCTGGACGCAAATTTATTGTGGCCATCAAGCTATGAATTTAAACATTGATAGCACTACTTATCACGTAAAGTTCCAGATTTTGCACTGTAGGACTCAGAGAAGGAGCCTCGGGAACTGGTGCTACTGAACGACAAATAAATACGAGGGAGAAATCGAATGAGAGAGATCAATATGGTTGAAGAATTAGATAGGGAGATCAAAGACGTGATTGAGCAACATAAATAGACCAGAGAAGGATACATTCAAAAAGAAAGGATAACGGATGGAGTAAATGGTTGTTTGTTTGTTTTTAGTGCCGTATGGATTGCAACCGTATTAAGAAGACATTAGATAGATGATGAAAAGATAAGCATTTTTGCTATATCTGGACGGATGCTGCTCAGCCCTCAATGTCCCACCTTCTCAAAAGCGATTACGTTGTTTTGTGGGTTTTCTATGTTGCTAGCCTCTTGATAATCTAACGCTATTTCTATGACAGATGTTCAGGCGAGATACGTTCCTTTGTTCCACCAGTTCGGAACTTCACATCCAGGACCACAGAGTCGACTCATCCTCCTCATCCCATTCGCACTCATTTGGTAAAGTGGAAGTTCTAATTAGGCAGCTTCTCCACCAAAACTGTCACTTTGTAGAATAGACTCCCGAGTGGATACTTCCTTGAGACCTTTCAAAAGCATTAATAACTAAAATGCACTCGAAGAGAAAATAAGGAGATAATCAAGATATTATCTTCCCACACTACTTTAATCAAGTGATTTGTAAAGAAGCCCTCGTCAATATTGGAGAGAACAATGGCACTTACTGATGTTGAGAAACCTATTTACAGAAAAATTATTTTAATAGTTATATTTAACAAATTTAAACAGCACTGCCTATCGGACAATGATTTCCAAATGTTTCCTTATAAAGAAATGGCTGATATTACCATCAAGATCAAATAAGTTGTTCTTTGACGATGCTGAATTACAGGCCATTGTTACCGATTTCTTTACAATAAATATTGTTGATTGATTGCTCCAGTGATTTTGGATATCGTCACGCTAAATACGCACTTTTATCTTCAACCCAAAGAATTAGTTCCTTGGCAATATTCAACTCCTCTCCAAGTAATATGAAACTCCTTTCGTAGATTACAGAAAAAGAAACCCTGAAAAGGATCTCCATTCAGTTATTAACTGGGGCAAGAAATGGCTTGTAAATTTTAATGTCCCCCAAACTAAACTGCTCTCATTTAATCACCATAAAGAAACTTCCCTGCCTGACACCAGCATGGCTGATGCTCGACTCCAGGAGAGCATCTCACTACGCCTTCTTGGCCTCATGTTCTCAATTGACTTTAAGTGGAACAACTACATTGAATCAATAGCTGCATCTACTGCAAAGAAAGTTTGTCCGTTGTGTTGTGCTAGAAGATTTTTCTTGTCAGTGTCCATCTTGCATATTTCTAAATCTACCATTCGTCCGTGCATTGAATATTGTTACCATATCTGGTTTGGTGACCCTGAGGTTCATCTCGAGGTTCTTGAAAAATCCAAAGAACGATCTGCAATGTTATCGATCCTGACCTGGTATCCCAACTTCAGTCACTTTCTCACAGACGTGATGTGGTTTCCCTCTGTCTTTTCTACAAATATTTTCATGGCAACTGCTCTGACAAGCTCTTTTTCCCTGGTGCCCCGACTACACGAATTTAAGTGTGTTACTAGATTGGCATATAGGTCCCACCCTCTTACTGTTGAAATAGTTAAATGCAACTGCCACTTCTACCCAAACATTTTCTTTTCTCGTACTACACAACTGTGAAACTTCTTTCCTTTACTTGCTTCTCTGATAATTACAATCTTCAAAAATTCAAATGCAATGTCAGCCGCAGTCTTCTGTTGACTTGAACCCTGTTCATCTTTTATCTTTTCCGCAATACTCCCTACACCCAGTTTTTTTCTCTGACTTTCACAAACTGTAACCTCCTGTGTACTAGTGGCATTCTTGCTTGGGGTGAACTGATTAAAAAAAAACTGTATTGGTGGCAAACGCAGAGAGGAAACGACAGGAACTTCTCGACAAGGAAAGCAAGAAGAAAGGACTAAATGTCAATTTTAAAAAATACAGAATTTATGTTTGTCAGCCAAAGAAACAGCCAAAAGTGTCAGCTACGGTTTGGAGATGTCAAGATCAAGCAAATACAGAAGTTTAAATATCTGGAAATGTTTTAACAGGAGACAGAAAATGAGTAAAGTAGCAAAAGTCGCCTTCCAAAAGCTAAGTAAAGTATTAATAAACAGGAAAATTACGTCAGAAACAAAGAAGAAAGCGATGAACTGCTATGTAATGTCAATTCTCCGATATGGTATGGAATACTAGACAATTTCATCACCGATGAAGACGAGACTTAAGGCAATATGAATGATTCTATAGAAGTATGACTAGAAAAAAATGAAAGCGGAATACCATGAATATGGTTCTACAGAAAGATGATGCTTGGGGTGAAATGATTAAAAAAAAAATCAGGAAAACACGTCAGGTTCGATTGCCTCTGTTCATTTCCTTGAGAGATCTTATCAATTTTTATTTAAAATCTTTCGTTTTGTTTCACTTTCAACCTTTTCAATGTTTCGTTAGCTTTATCAAAATTCAAATGAAATTACATTTAGGAAAATTATGTTTCCTTAAATAAATATGACAAGTTAATTCCCTGAACGTACTTCGGTAAAATTTTATATTCCTTACTAACCAAAATAATGCCACTAAGACAAAAAGCGACAGAGACGGAAACAAACTTAAAAAAAAAAAAAATAAATAAATAAAAATATTGATGATTTTCAACACCCGTGAGTTGAATCTTTCTTGCTAGGTAATTGGTTACGAGCTAAAGGAAGCGAATCTGTTTCGGTCGTTTTTTTTTTCTCGTAATGGCGCGTCTGTCTTGAAGAGTAATGGGTTTGGTCACTGTTTCAAGAATGTTCTTCTAATGAGTCGACATAACTCGCACATTTTGACGCCTCGTTTGTAAATCCGTGAGTTAAAAAAAAGGGTTATTATTTAATTATAAGCTCATCTACTCAAACAAATCAGCTCCAAACAACGCCCAACAAAGTACAGTTGTCCCCCTTGTTCTCTTTGTTACGAGATTCGTGTCAAAATTTGATCCGCTTTTTATGAAAGGAAAGAAAGACGAACAAGAATTTGCAAGATTCTTTCAATTCTTTTTTTTTTTTAAATTAATTTTTTGATTTATTTTTCCTCGTCTTATTTTTCCAATTTACCCCAAAAAACAATCTAGGTCGACATATTCTACCACCGTTAAATGTATGTACCGTGAAGTCTGAATGAAGAAATAATTTTTTATGGTACTTGTAGACACTTAACATACATTTTAAATATATATATATATATATATATATATATATATATATATATATATATATATATATATATATTTAGTGTTAGTTTTATATATATAAATATTTTAGTTTAGTGTTATTATTTATGTTTTTTATATATATATATATATATATATTTAGTGTTAGTGTTATATATATATATAAATATTTTAGTTTAGTGTTATTATTTATGTTTTTTATATATATATATATATATATATATTTAGTGTTAGTGTTATATATATATATAAATATTTTAGTTTAGTGTTATTATTTATGTTTTTATATATATATATATATATATATATATATATATATATATATATAAATGACAATAGGAAAACTGGTTATTGCTGACGCGATTCGTCCAATGTGGACGGTATTTATTGTAATAAGTACAATTCTGGCACAAGGCCGGTGAAGGGGAGGGTTGAGGCTGGACTTCACTAACTATCCTATACCTAGCTAATCCGATTCACGACCCATTCACTCATTACAATTTGCCCATTCACCACAAGAACTCATCCATCACCAATCAATCCTCCATACACCATAATACCGCTTCCTCACAAAGGGGGGGGACTACAAAACGTGCCCCATGCCGTAAAATTTAATGATAATAAATACTCAAAAATGAATTTAATTAAGGAACGTAACTAATAATAATACAAAGAAAAAAAAAACAGAATGTTCTTAGCAACTGGAAGAATTTAGAGGAAGCTATTTTCATATTGTTAACGAAAAAAAAATCAGGAACCGTATTAACGTCAGGTCTGATTGCCTTTGTTCGTTTCTTTGAGAGATCTTATCAATTTTTATTTAAAATCTTTCGTTTTGTTTCACTTTCAACCTTTTCAATGTTTCGTTAGCTTTACCAAAATTCAAATGAAATTACATTTAGGAAAATTATGTTTTCTTAAATAAATCTGACAAGTTAATTCCCTAAATAATGCCACTAAGACAAAAAATAAATAAATAAAAATATTGATGACTTTCAACGCCCGTGAGTGAAAAATAACGTCAGTTATTGTCACGTGTGGAAAATATGGAAAAGGTCTGGGCGTAAATTAATATTTTGATAATATTCTATGTTTTTTTTTTTTTGTTATTGTTAGTTACATTCTTTAAGTAAATTCATTCCGTTTTTTGCTTTGATAAAGTCCACATTGGACGAAACGCGTCAGCAATAACTACAGTTTTCCTGTTGTCATTTATATTTATAAATATTGTCTTTTCTACAGGTTAACTCTGAGAAATTTTCATATATATATATATATATATATATATATATATATGTGTGTGTGTGTGTGTGTGCGTGTGTGTATTTTAGGCAGCAATCCTCATTTCATTGACATTTCATTGAATACGACAGACACGATGCTTTCATTTAATTTTTTTTATACAATTTCTCATGTGATCTAATAATTTTTTTCTTTTAAATAACTGGGAAGTATTTGAACAAGAGGTAAAGTGTGACACCGAAATCCGAAGGTGCGTTGGTATAGCAAAAGGTGTATTTCAAATGTTAAGCAAGGTATTAAGAAACAGGAAAATCTCTTTAAAGATTTATCAGTCCCTCTATATAGCGTGCGAATGCTGTACAATGTTGTACAATCATCTCACAGATGAAGCAAAAGAAATTTTTCAGAGTGATGCTGAGAATATTAGTGTAATTTTGTTGAATTTAAAACAAATCAACCAACAAAATTACATTTCAAACTAGTTATAACACATTACATTGCATCTAGACATATGGTTCTGTTGTTAATATTTCGGTCTCTCACGTGGTACGACGTCATAGTGATTTTCCAAGATGTGGCATAAGGCCGAAAGCATCGGGCACCCAGTGTGGATCTAACTCATTACTCAGTCGTAATTGATCGCGCAAGACAAGCTTTCTAACCATTACACCACGTCGATGTGTTCAGTGGTACGACGTCATAGAACAGCAGTATGAATTTACGACCTGCGTCTTCTATTCTGCGACCGTTATCGTCGCATAGCAATCTTCTATGTCAACATAAGAGAATATCATCATTGATGTTGAATATCTTTATTGAAATGTCCATATAACCACTCTGATGATGTGAGACGAAAGCTTAGATCGAGGAACAGCTTAATAATAAATATCCAAATGTTGGGCAATTTTTGTCTTTATTTTCTATGTATATGACGCTTATAACGGCTCATGATCAAATATAATAAACATTCATTGTCTGTTATATTTAACAATATATGTTTGAACATATATATATATATATATATATATATATATATATATATATACTATTTACTTCTTCAGGTATATATATATATATATATATATATACTATTTACTTTCTCAGGTGGTTGGAATTCCAACCACCTGAAGAAGGCCAGAGCGTACAACGGCCGAAACGTTGTGATAAACATGGCAACAAAGATGAGGACAATAGTCCGAATAATGTAAATAGTATACATAGTACCTCATCTCAGATATATATATATATATATATATATATATATATATATTTCCAAAGATTTGATAAAAAAAAAATGGGCATACATGATGATAAAAAGTTTACAGTCAAATATTTGTGTTATTATTAGGACCAAAGTTTGTTTTTTATGTAAAAATTATTTTTAATACTTTCTAAAATCTTCGAAATTTATTTTAAATATCTTGTTTTTCTGGCATCAATGCGGAACCTTAAATTAGTAAAGGAAACGTGAGTGTTTTTTTTTCTTTTTTTGCGGTGAAAAACTTAATGATATAGAATCTATTGATTTAGAATTTCTTACAAATAATCAAATAATTGCCGGATATTAATTAAATTTTCAGGACTTATTCACAAATGAACGAAAAATTATTATATATATATATATATATATATATATATATATATATATATATATATATATATATATATATATATATATATATATATATATAACTATTGGTCTTTTTTTAAGGCCACAACAAAGAACATTGAATTTTAAGATGTATTTTTTTTCTCGATATATATCTGTGTATAAAAATCTAAGGAAAATAAGTGTTATAGACTTGTGGGGTCAGTCGATCTGGATTTTAGGTGGGAAAATAAAATCTGAGTGTCATGTCCACAAATAAATTACAAAATTATGAACAACGCGAAGAAATGAAGTTCGTTGAAAAAAAACAAACCAAGCTAAATATGACAATGACATTTATACAGGCCGATACATGTATTTACATCTTAAAATTCAATGTTCTTTGTTGTGGCCTTAAAAAGACGAATAGTTCCATTGTTCGAAAGGATAACAAGCTGAATTGTTTGTTTGTGTGTGTGTGTATGTGTGTGTGTGTGTGTTACACGCTAGCGAAACAATGTGAATGCTGACCGTTAATGCGTTATCTAATCAGCTTCCGAAAACCACTATAAAATATAGGACTTTATATCCTATAAACATAATGAATTGTGACAAAACTATATTGTTGGGTGTGCGGACGGTGGTAGTGTAATTGTTATTAGTACGGAGAGTGGGCTTGGCTAGACGAGTTCGAATCCCGGCTTAATCTTTTTTTTTTCGCTTTTGAGAGAGACAGGAGTCCAGCATATCAATTCTCAGATAACGAAAAAAGAACAAGGCAGCTGTTAAGAGCCATTGTGATTTTCTAAACGTAGCTTAGTGTGGCACAAGGTCAAAAGTATGGGACACTCAGTGAGGATCGAACTCACTATTCAGTCGCAACTGATCGTGCGAAACGAGCTTGTTAAACATTATACCACATCGAAATGTCTCATGTGAAGAATCATGGTAAGTCTTGAAGGGACCTGATATTATTTTCAAACAGCGGACACCTTTTTCGGTCGATTTCGCCACCTCAGTTATTTGCTATATAGAAATTAATAATATGCTTGAGTTTTACTTTAGAAAACAAATATGTCGTTAAACATAAGAAGGTGTCCTGTTTTTTTTTGTTTTTTTTTAAATCGTTAGCTTGTTCTAATCTAAGAAATCTTAGTTCTTATTCAAAATGTTTCATTATATTTCCGAGTTAATCGCAATGACGGTGGGGTGGTGGATAATGCCGGACAAAGATATGAATTAGGCGGAACAAGGTCAAGTGTTGCCTGGGGTTTAAGCACTCAGCTTTTTGTTAATAATGAATACAAGCGACCTGAGACAAAAAAGTAGCAACAGCATTTTTATCTTAAAACACATTGTCGTCTCCATTGTTAACCAGGTTTCATTTTTAGCGACAATTTTGAGCGGTCACAGAGTAAAATATTTTCAATGTTTTGTGTTTTTTTGTAATTCTGGTGATGTTATCAAGGTCATTTTGACGAAATTTGACCTGAAGAAACTTTGTGCGCCGATGAAATTAACGTGTCTACACCAGATTCAAGTTAGAAACAAAGAAAAGAGCCCTGAACTATAATATCATCCCACCTATATGGCAATGAATACTGGAAAATCATCTCATAGCGACGTGAAGCAACGGAAATGTGGTTCTACAGAAGGATGCTGAGAATACCATGGATCGAACATGTGAACAACGATAAAATTTGAGAGGAAATGGAAACAAAAAGAAAACTTATTCTTAACATCAGGAAAGAGACAGATGAACTTTCTTGGGTATATAATGGGGAAACATGGCTTGAGAAATTTGACACCCACTGGACAGTTTGAAGTCCAGAGGGTCAGCGGAAAACAACGGATATTCTACCTAATGAGCGAAACGACGTTTAGGAGAGCTAACAAAAAGACAATATTTATTAAGAGCAACGAAAGACAGGAGATTGTGGAGAGCCATGATCGCCTACGTACTGAATGGACACGGCACAAAGAAGAAGAATGAACTTTAGTAAATGGATGGTGGAACAAAGTTTAGGAGACACAGAGAAAGACAACATTTATTAAGGGCTACGAAGGACAGGAGATTGTGGAGAGCCATGATCGTCTAGGTACTGAATGGACACGACACATAGAAGAAGAATGGACTTTAGCAAATGGATGGCGGAACAAAGTTTAGGAGA
>CAHIKZ030000953.1:692500-777500 GCA_903632075.3 Acanthosepion pharaonis
TTCCAAAACATCCATATAGGTAATCAAAGGAAAGGATGATAGAAAGTGAGGGATCAGTTTTGTATTATTCTTTAGTATTAAAAATATCCCCCATTTCTTGGCCACTGCATATGCTATCCATTTCTTGACAGGAAATAAGTAACTTCCAAAAATATTCTTATGGGTTGGTTTGTTATATATACCATATATATTCGCGTATCATGTGACGTTAGAAGACTGAATTTTGAAGCTAATTTTAAGGGGGTCGCATCATACATGAGATATAAAATTAGCGTATATACTGCTGACACTCGCTAAGCTGTTGACCAAGCCATATATCCATTTATTGTAGTCAAATTAGCTTCAACATTAGGTCTTCAAAAGTCGCATGATACACGAGTATATAGAGCAGTTAGAAGGTTTTCACGTGCATGCTTTGAAATACGTAGATATACATATATTTTTATGCTATCTCTGTTCAGGACGTTAACGATTATGGCTCTCTACGGGTTCCTGTTATTTATTATCTGAGAAATGGCATAGAAAACTGTGTAGAGTGCTTCCACGTTTTGTTTTGTTTTTCCTAGACTGGATTCCACACAAGGGCAGGGTGTCAATTCTACTTTGCTATTAATCCCATAACTTGGTGGCAGCGAAAGGAAATGTATTCATTCTCTTCTTACGGACCGTTGGGAGAAAGTGAATACCACAGACCCGACAGAAATTTCAACTAGAAGTGTCGGCTACACTCTCCGTGCCTATAACTGTTGCATCCACAAATATCATACTTTAAAACTGTATTGTTAACACACACACACACACACACACACACACACACACACACACACACACACACACACATATATATATATATATATATATATATATATATATATGAAAAATTTCTCCGATTTAACCAGTAGAGAAGACAATATTTATGAATAAAAATGACAATAGGAAAACTGGTAATTGCTGACGCGTTTCGTCCAATGTAGAGAAAATATAATGTATATATAATGTATGAAAATAGCGTTTCTCTACATTCCAGTTGCTAGGTACATTCTTTATTTTTTATTAGTTACTTTGTTCATTTAATTTAATTTTCGTATTTTGCTTTGATAAAGTCCACATTGGACGAAACGCGTCAGCAATTACCAGTTTTCCTATTGTCATTTTTATTCATATATATATATATATATATATATATATATATATATATATATATATATATACCAAAAACCAAAATTATCCATCCCAAGAAATGTTTAATATCTAAAAGAACACTAGAATAATTGAGTTTCTATTTTAGAGGTTTTCATATAAGACTATTGGCCATCTTGGCACCATTTGTTATAAGAATCACTGAAAAAACTTTGAGCTATTCAATTATTCAGCTATAAAGAGAACGTTATATCGTTTTGTGTCATGGTCTTCCCAAATGAGCAATGGTGAGAGTAAAAAGATCATTCAGGCCTTCAGTAATGGCACCAGCATTCATACTCTGGCTTCCATCTTCAAGGTCCATTCAAGAAAAATCAAGAGAACGGTGAATAAGTTTAAAAAAGAGAGGATAGTATAGAGGAAAACTTGATCAAGGAGCAACAACGGAAGAGGGATCATCATTTCAACTTATAGCTAAAGAGATCAATTAAAAAAGATCCAACTAAATCCATAAGACGTTTGTTGCATGAGAAAGGAGTTTCAGCTATGACAGTCTAAAGAGCACTGAAAAAAGACTTGAAAATAAAATCGTACGTGAAACGTTTGTGACACTTTCTTCCTCCAGGGAAGAAAGCTAGAAGGTTAGAGTGGGCAAAGATCACCATACAACTCACAATCAAATAAAATTGCAGAAAGAATGGTGCAGACGGTGTTGAAGACATTTTAAGCATCCAAAGACAATATCGGCAGTTACCTAACGCGACCAAAATGTAAAAAAAAAATAGATCCTTCGACCTTTGACCATATGAACGCAACTCCAATGGCTCTTTTTCTTTAGGCCCTGAATATATTTTGGGTTGGCGATTTTTTTTTATTTCCCCACGTTTCATTTTTGAACGCTTTTTTCTCCAACATGTGAATTCCCAGGCCACAGCGGTTCCAAATTTAATTTTCTCTGTGTTATTTCAAAAGGAACATAATCGAGTACAATTTTTATTACATCTTTTGTTAATCTCACTGGTAGTATTAAAACAGCACCTGACAATATGTCGTAATGGAATGTCCCACACTCCCTATCGCCTATGTAGACTGACTATATCAGTAGCTATATACAGTGGGTTATGATAAGTTTTTAGCCACCCTTCATTACAGCAATTTTGGCTTGTGTAATAACGTGTCTCCTTTTTTTCAGACAATACCGTTGTGGCACCATGCATAATTAGAAAACTGAAAAGAGATATTCATAAATATATGATTTGTTTTTTCGGTTTGTTAACCATTTGATAATTATTTAGAGCTGAAAAATATTTGGGTTTTGAGAATAATTCTTTAATTGCGTTCAGACGATCTGGGAGAAAGAAAGAAAAGAAGAAGAAAAGGAAGGAAAGAAAAAAGAAAAATATAATACGAAAACCCGGTCATAAGCACACACGCTCAGCTGACACATAACAGGTGTCAAAAGATACTAGGTCAAAGTACCTGACCGAAATCCGCGAAAGATGGAAGTTGTTATCAATTGGTTGGAGAAACGAATTTTAGGGACAATGAAAAAAAATATTGATAAGTAACAAATGAAAAGGGTGTCATTGAGATGATATTAAAAGTCTAAGGGGGTGGGGAAGTGTATCTAAGGATATGAAAACAAAGCATTAATACGAAAAGCCAGACAATATCTAGAGTTGGAAAGAGCCACCCAAGGTGATGTCGCTTTTTTTGAGATAATACAGATTTTTATTATCGGCCGGAGGAGAATGAAATATTTTGTTGCGTTCAGAGAAACGCCGACAGGTCTAAGAAATTCTTTTCTTAGATCGTATCCAATTAGCGGTAGGATGTTTGACAAATACCACGTGTAAAAGAAACCGGGATCGTCATTTTCGTACGAAAAGGACAATTTAAATTTTGTTTTTTTAAGCAAGGTGTTTCTTCCCCCTGAACAAAGCCACGGATTGTCCACGCCCGATTAGAAGGAGGAAAGATACCGACCAGAGTCTCATTGGCCGAGGGCGGTCACGTGATACATGAGGGAGGAGGAGAGACAGCCGACCAGGACCCCATTGGCCGAGAGCAGTCACATGATGTGCGAGGGAGGAGGAAAGATGCCCGACCAGGACCCCATTGGTCGAGAGCGGTCACCTGACATACGAAGGACCAGGGGAAGCGGGTATACGCCCCCCAGAGGCACAGTAAGGATGTAGGAGTGAAAGTAAGTTACCGACAATGGAAAATCCCTAATCAGAAATAATACGTCTTTAGAATTATCAAGAAAACCCTGGCGCCGACAGACCCACCCCAGTTTTTGACTGCCTCAATGAAAGCAGGACCATAACCGACTGAAATCAATTGGAGCTGCGCCTCGGACGGCGAGGGAGTTTGAGCGCGGGCTGCGGGCCCGGTTCATTCGCCCCCTTTGCGGGCAAGAAAGGCCGGTCCGTTTGGCCTAAGTGGAGAAGTTGCAGTTGCGCCGCGGATGAAGTTGGAGTTGCAGCGCGGACGGCGGGCCCTGTTCATTAGTCCCCTTTGCGGCAAGAGAAGCCGAAGTGAAGCAGCCCGTTTGGCCTAAGTGGAGAAGTTGGAACCAAACCAAGCCTAAGAAGAGAAATTCGTCCAACCCAAGTCGAAGTGAAGAAATTCGCCCAACCCAAGCCGAAGTGAATAAGTTCGTCCAACCGAAGCCGAAGAGAAGAAGTTAATTCGCGCACTGACGGCGAGGGAAATCAGCCGTGAACGACAGGTAGAGATCAGCGCCCAGTGTTGAAACCAAACCACACCCCGAAATGCAAATTTCTAGAGAGCAGGCAACTCGAAGCCTTAAAGTTGTATGGTAGAAGCTTGGTGCCACAGTCCACAAAACGGGTCGGGAGGTAGGAATAATCTTGTGTAACGAACATTTAGATATAAAAAGTTGTTACCTTTTTCTTCAATAATTTTTGACCTTGTGAGTTTTCCTTTTTCTTGTGTTTATCACCCCGTTGGACTCAGCTTGCATACGGCCCCAATCCCTGTTTGATCCCGTCTGTCTAAGATCTAATCACAGCGTGGGTAGGCAGACCGGAGATCAGTGCAGTTACCCTAGTAACCAGGCGTTGGAAGCGAGTTGGGAACGACGAGGCTGGTATTCATCTAACCAAAGGGTTAGAACGTCACACTTGGAGCAGCGAGGAGCGAACAGCTGACGCCGCGGCAAAGACGTCACAACTGGTGTCGTGACTATAGGATCAGAACCCTGGACCACGTCACGTCACAGTTGGCGTCGCGAACGAGATCGAACGACACAGTCGACGCTGCGATCAGGGGGGGACGACGTCACACCGTGTTAGTATCAAGCTACTCTAATCTATGAACAATAGTTGACTTATATTTTACAATGAAATTCACGGAATTAAAGAAATTAGTGAATTTCAACGAGAGCAAATAATAGGATGGCATCAGTGTGGCAAGTCAAATAGAGAAATTGCTAGGTTTTTCCAGGTTAATCATCAAACAGTTAATAATATTGTCAAGAAATCTAATGAAGAAGGCCATTGTCGTGTGGAACAACGTTCAGGAAGACCAAACATCGTATCTGGGCGAACGAAAAGGGCGCTGAAGATTGACGTCATTAGAAACCGTCGTCAGAGCGTCAAAGACGTCGCCAACAGCATGGAAATATCACCATATGCGGTGAGAAAGAATTTGAAAGAGCTAGGCTATCAAAGAAGAGTTTCAAGAAAGAAATCCTTGATTTCAGAGATTAACAGGAACTGGCGTATGGACTGGGCGAGAGAATTCGTTAGCAAAGATTATGAATTTTGGCAGTTTGCAAATTGGTCAGATGAAAGTAAATTCTGCCAATATTTTAATTCTAGATTGCTTTATGTTTGGAGAAATCAGAATGAGACTTGGAACACTGAACTTACTTAAAATAAATAGACAAAACTTGTCTATATTATTTAATGAAACATGCATTATATATATATATATATATATATATATATATATATATATATATATATATATATATATATATATATGTGTGTGTGTGTGTGTGTGTGTGTTAGGCACCTCGAAGTGGTGTAATGGTTAGCAAGCTTGTCTCGCTGAAACAATTCGTAATTTCAATTAAGTAATTTCGATCCTCACTAGGTGTCTGTTATCATATATCCAGATTTTCTGTCATCCATCGCCTTAATGTCACACTGCCCTGACATCTTCGTACCCACTCTTGTAAAGAGAAGGCAGTCGTCTTTAGAATAGAATAATTCAGAAGAGGATGAAGTTCAATGATCCAGATTACAGAGGCCACAGCAGAGAAATCCATACTATCCCCAACCAAAAACGCCTCAACGACTTGATTGTTCGAGACAACTGGAATCTTCTGTAGATATTTACTCCCCCCCGAGGTCATGTTGTGACACAAGGTCGGTTTAATGCGGGGATCCCGAGCACGTGCACCCGGGCAAGGAACAAAATTTACCCGAGCCCCCGCAACCGTCGGTTGCACTGGCCTCGGTGCGAGCACCGATACCTCCCTCTGGTGCAATGGGAGGGCGCGGTCTCGGGCAGCTGTTCCGCGACTGGAATCGACTGTAACCCCACCGAGTAGCGCCTCTACATCGACATTTAATCCAGAAGCCTCAAGGCAGTGCAGCTTCATAACGGGAACATGTATCAATCTATGCCCCTGGTTCACCCTGTGCAGTTCAAAGAGGAATACAGCAGCGTCAATATCTTATTAGATGCTTTGAAATATGAAGAATACGGTCGGGAGATTATCGGAGACTTCAAAATGGTGGCCCTCCTGATGGGTCTCCTAAGAGGCTTTACCAAGCTTCGGTGTTCTTTGACTTTGGGACAGCAGGGACACACTACCACAGCAGGGACACACTACCACAGTCGGGACACGCTACCACAGTCGGGACTGGCCATAGCAGACCAAGTTCAGTGTGGTGAGAAAGGTGAAATTGGAGCTACTAAAGTATTGTTTCCTCTTTTGCACTTTAAATTGGATTTTATGAAAAAATTTGTCACATCTCTAGATAATGAGGCTGCAGCCTTCAAGTTCCTTCATGACTTCTTCCCTAAGTCAAAGCCGGGGTCTTTGTTGGACCACAAAGAAAGATCATAGAGTAAAAAAAATCCCCCGCTCACTAGGGCGGAGAAGGCAACATGGAACAGCTTTGCCACACTGGTTCAGGGCTTCTGGGGGAATCACTGGACCGAAAAGTATGTGGAGTTTGTTGGGACCCTGGTGAAGAACTACGGCAAAATGGGCTGCAGGATGTTCATCGAAGTCCATATTTTTCCCGCACATCTTGATAAATTTACGGAGAATGGGGGCGGTGAACTCAGAGGAGCAAGACGAACGCCAGCACTAGTATATACTTAACTTTGAACGCTGCTTCCAAGGATCGTATAAGGAAAGCATGATGGGAAATTATATTTGAGGCTGATTCGTGAAAGCAATTTACAGTATAAGCGTAAGTGGTGAAAAACTACTCACTTTTCTTTGTTCTCTCTTGCGTAATCTTAGAATAAATAAATGTTTGTTTTGAATCATATGTCGTTTTGTTTCTACCTTCAGTAAAGAAGAATATTCCCATTCGCCAGTTTTTCCGATAGGGATAAGTAATTCTCAGTAATATTATTATCTTGGTCACAAAAGCAGTTTGAAGGAAATATTAGCCATTTTTTTTTCAGACTTTCTAGGCGGAAGCAAATCGGAAATAACAGTTGCTACCTGAGGATAAAAATCGTGCAACACAGCGTTTCTCTAACTATATTATGAGTCACTTCTTTCTTTCCTGATCTGTTTTTTTTTTTGTTATTATTTCTTTCTATCAGGATTTAATTCCTTGTTAGATTTATCTTACCATTTCTCCCCACTTAATTCTGGATTCTTGTTTCACAACCTCTTCTTTCTACATAACACTTCTTCCGTCTCCCCCAACCTAACGTATGTACCCGTGTATAAGTCGGTTTGTAAAAACATTTTCAGGTTAAAAAATTAAGCGCCAATCAATTCCTGACATTAGTCTCGTTTGACATAAAAAAATGATAACACAATATCCTTCATTGTCAATGCATTTTATTTTTTTTAATTTTTTTTTTTTAAAACGGAATTTTAATGTTTTTCGGTTTCCTTCATGGATAATTTGTTTTTTTGTTGTTTTGTAGGAGTAACTTATCTTAGCTAAATTTACACGCTATATTTTCTTCCAACTATTTTTCGACATGCAAATATCTCGATCATTTATTTTTAGTTTTCTCTTAGTTTTTAAACGAATTCTTTCCAGTAAGGATAATTTTTTTGGCTTAAATTATTTAAAGTTTACACGTGTTTTTTTTATTTTTTTTAACCAATACTTAACATGTAAATAGTTTGATTAATTTAGTTTTAAGCGATTTTAGTCAAATGTTTTTCTCTTAGTTTTTAAAGTTGTAAATAGTCTGTCTTTTTAACCACGCTATTGTCAACGTTTTATTAAGTGTAGTTTAGGAAAGTAAAGAAAATAAGAATAAAAAAGTAAAAAGAAAAGAAAGACCAAACAAATAAGTTAGTTAAAAGGGGAGGTAGAGAAAGAACAAGTTGCAAGACGAGCCAATTTAATAAATCGTTTGTTTTTTTTTTTTTTTGTTTTTTTTTGTGTGTATATATGTATTTGTGTGTGTGTGTGTGTATATGTATGTGTGTATATATATGTATATATGTATATGTAGATGTATTTATGAGTATATTTATTGTTTTTTTTTTTTTCTATTCTTCCAAAAAAACACCCATTCTTGGCCGCAAGTAGGAAGATCACTACAACCATGCATACCTAATTTATAACTTCGAAT
Source organism: Acanthosepion pharaonis (assembly GCA_903632075.3). NCBI lineage: Eukaryota > Metazoa > Mollusca > Cephalopoda > Sepiida > Sepiidae > Acanthosepion > Acanthosepion pharaonis. The sequence continues at coordinate 700,460 of CAHIKZ030000953.1, forward strand.
AGCCCAAGTGAAGTCTTGATTGGTTGTTGTTTGCTGGGGCAACTTATATAATTCACGTCCTAAAGCTAGTGGCAAATTTTTGTTCTAGGTGCGGGCCGAATACTGATCATATTCGGTCGGGTCGCCCATCGAAGAAGTCTGTTGTTTATTTAGACCCGAAACTTCTAGTGACATGGGAGCAACAACACTGACGACGCATCTAGATTCAGCACTTAAAGGTGTATTCTAATAATAATAATAATAATAATTCAATGCTAAGCGCGCCAAAAAATATGCAGCATAAAAATGCAATTATTTTGCACAACGAAAATATATTGATAATATTATTTGTTTCCTTATAAGAAAACATTCGGCATTCATTGACCGAACAGCCAGTGCTAATGCCGGCTGAAATTTATAAAATCTTTTTTATTAAAATAATTGCCCTGGAAAATATTTTTTTCAGTATTACCTTTTTTTCTAGTATCGATGGGAGTTTCCTTGCTAACATTTTGTTTGAAGTAGTGTGGAATATCAACATTTTGATTATGTCATTTTTTTTTTGTGAGTTACATGTGCTATTCATTTTAGTTGTTGTCGCTGTTGGAAGTCCTCGAGTGATGCTGTTTCTGCAATTTTGTAAAGTTCTTAGTGATTCTATAGCGCCAATTTAGGTTGGTTTTGTTTAGCGTCATATCTACCTCTATAGATTATTTAATGCCAAGATCTATATATTTTGAACATAATTATATAGCTTCAACTAAATATATGCTATAAATAGGTACTGTTTGTAATCATACTTATTATAAAACTCAGGTTGTGTGTGTGTCTGTTCGTTTATATATTGGATCGGATTTCCTACAATTTTCAACCGATTTCAACAAAACTTCACAGGACTACGTAAAATTACATTGCGGTGGTTCTGACAGTTCCAAAAATTGGAAAAACACAATTGTTTTTGCACGAAACCAATTTGAAAACACGATTAAGAGGCATCGCTGTTTCGAGAATGAAACGGGGACAACTCATATCGAGTTATACTTATTATAAAACCCAGGTTGTTTGTGTGTGTGTGTATGTGTGTGTGTTCGTTTATATATGGGATCGGATTTCCTACATTTTTCAACCGATTTCAACAAAATTTTTTTTGGCAGGTAGTGTTTCTTATTGTCTTGCACACTTTTTTTTTTCTTTATTTTTACATTCAGAATGCTTTAAAAATTCCATTTACAAGACAATTGTTTATAATAAAATTCTATTCAATCGGTAGACTCATAACGATTGAAAACAATGTTTTTGTTTGAGTTTGGGTTTGACCAATTCGTAACAAAAAAACAAAAAACAAAAAAAAACTAATTAAGACATGCGTGTTCGTCAACCTTAAACAATAATCTTTGTCAATTTTATTTTTCAGTCTTTATGATGGTCGATACTTGATCTGTCTCTTACTATTACATCCCCGGGCAACGCCGGGCTCTACTGCTAGTTTAACTATAAATATCTATTGTTGACATTCTTTTTATATAAAAATGTATTTTTATACTTTCATAATGTTTTGTTTTTGTTTGGGGATTCACTATTTGCCTATTACTTGAACCTTAACAGGTGCTACCACCTAGAGTTAGGTTTCACAGTACTCAACACCTCCAATCTCCAGATCAGAGGTCTTGCTGCCGGATGTAGTTTATCGTCATACCCAGGACTAGATAGCACTAATCTACGAGGTTCGAATAAAGACACTTCCCTCTCTAAGGACTTAATTCGCTCGAAGCTGTTTTTAATAACTGATCTGAGTAAACGGCTGTGTACAGTTGACACTTTAGACATTTCTGAACGGTTTGGGGTCCCATGTGAAGGTCGTCATCTGACGAACAAGACGCAATTTTTTTCTTCTAATTCTTTGGTTTTGTAACATCTTGAGGAGTTGGACAAATCTACTCTTATCGCAGCCTATTTTATGTTCAATTTTCATATCTCCGATAATAATTTTTTTATAACTGATTTAATGCAGTCTTGCCAAAAGCTACGCCGAGGATCGAACTCAATTTATGAAAAGTATTTCTTTTTTTTATTTTTCTCGTTATGTCATTTAATCTCATTACTAATACATAATTATCCCTAAACGGATAATTCTCGCCAAAATTTTACAAGTATATAAGGTTTTTACAAAAAGTTATTACCCCTTTTTCTATTGTAGAGAATGAGCCGCTCGACATAATTTCCCGACTGTGTATTTTGAGCAATAAATGTTAAGTATTAGTTCATATCATACTTTTTTTTTCTTCTTCTATGTGCCGTGTCCCTTCAGGACATTGGCCATCATGGCTCTCCACAATTTCCTGTCCTTTGTAGCTCTTAATAAATTTTATCTTTTTTCTTATCTTTCCTAAACCTTGCCCCGCCATCTATTTACTCAAGATCATTCTTCTTCTTCTATGTGCCGTGTCCCTTCAGAACGTTGGAGATCATGGCTCTCCACAATTTCCTGTCCTTTGTAGCTCTTAATGAATTTTGTTTTTATCTTATCTCTCCTAAACCCTGTTCTGCCATCCATTTTCTGAAACTCGCTAGATAATTTAATTGTTATTTTTCTCTGTCCCCCTTGTCTTCAATCTGTCCTGTGAGTATTAATTTTTCCAAGCCCTCTTTCTTCATTATGCACTAGAAATTTAAGGTGTCTCTTCCTGGTGTTGAGTATAAGTTTCCTTTTTGACACTTTCTCTAGAACTTCATCATTGTTCACATGTTCGGTCTATGGTATTCAGATCTTTCTTCATCTGTGAGATTGTCCAGCAACCCTGCCATATAGGTGGACTGATATTACATAACAGTTCAGTACTCTTTTCTCTGTGTCTAATTGAATTTTCTTAATACTTTGCTTAGCTTTTGGAAGGCATATTTCACTATCTTAATACGTCTTTGGATTTTAGTGTCGCACTTTACGTCCTCTCTTAAAACACTTCCCAGATCTTAGTATATCCAATTTGTAATTTGCCCGTTGGGCTGTCCCCTTTTGCTAACAACCATACATTCTGTCTTCTCAATTGATGTTTCGTATTCTGCGAGAGTTTTGTAGTTTCCGTGTTATGTCCGCTATCAGCACTATAACATCTTCATATATTATGCTCTTAAGAGTGTGGTCGCCAGTTATAAATCCTGGTAGGATTTCTAACGTAGAATCGCCTCATTCTGTTGGTTGAATAAGTCCGGTGAGAAGACATATCCTTGACTTACACTTTCTTCTATTTTTGTATATCCATTTTCTATCCCTATGCAAGCAGTTTGATGCTAGTATAGGGTATGGATTATTCTAATATCCTTCCCAAATATGTCATGGTTACCTAGCAGACCCAACAGTTCATGGCATGGGCAAACTGGTCACGGCTGTCCGTATCACCTTCAAAGTACTCCTCTAGTTAGGCTAGAGCTGTCATCGGCAAACTGCGGCCCGCGGCCCACATGCGGCCTGACTGACATTCTGAATGGCACGCCAAATTCCACGAAGAAAATAACGTTATTAAAATGCTTATTTTCTTTTGTTCTCACTTGTTCACCCACACACTCTCTCGTGCATAGCCACATACATAAACAATGATTAAGTACAATGCTTCGTGAATTTTTGTAAACTTTTCGTTGAAGGTAATGTTGTTAGCATTTAAAACCATTGGCAATTTTCACTAAGGAAGATCATAAGTGTAAACCCCTTTTGCTTCAGAAACAGTAAATGTTAATGATAATTCATTTTTTCTCTAGGAAATAAATATATTTCTTTTAAAAATGTTTTTACATCACCAAAGGAATAAATTAAAAAACTAGCCGCGCGCATGTGTTAATCGCTCTGTCATCAGAGACTTCAGGGTTTTTATTTTTAATTATGGAAGAAAAAGACTCGACTTTTCTCCATTTTAAGGCAGATGCTTATGCTTGGTGGGGAAAATGGCTGCGGTAACTTTAATGAAAAATTACCTTGTTTCTTTTTTGTTAGTCTCGCTGCAGGCTTTATGATGAACTCTGTCTCATGCGGCCCACTGTTAGAAAAAGGTTGCCCATGCTAGGTCTAGTACATTCAAAAGATTCCTGAGTATGACGATAAACTACATCCGGCAGCAAGGCCTCTGATCGGGAGATTGGAGGTTTTGAGGTGCGTGGAACCACCTCCTAATTGCTGTTGTTTCCATGTCCACCCTGGCCTGGGGTGATAGTACATCTTAGGGTCACAGCTATGGGCAAATAGTAAATCCCAAACAAAAACCAAACACTATGAAAATATAGAAATTCATATTCATAATAAAATTAACGGCAATACGTTTCTATATGAAAAAAATTCTAAACAATACCTATTTATAGTAAAATTACGAACAACACCTATTTATAGTAAAATTACGAACAATACCTATTTATATTAAATTTTTTTAAAGCAAAATGACCAACAATATATTTTATATGTAGTTGAAGTCATACAATTGCGTTCAAAATATATTTAGTTGAAACAATAAAACTGAACACAGAAAATGTAATCACCCGTAGAGGAGTCGATATGGTGTTAAACAAACAAACAAACAAACGTATCAATCCATATATTGAACAAATTCATGGTAATTTAGTGCAGTCATTCTTTAGTTGTTATGATTTTATTGTTTACTCTTGTAGTGAAACTCATTATTACTGAAATACAGTTGATTTTTGTACCAAATACAAGCACCACCTAGAATAGTCACGCAGATGGGAATTTTGCAAATGAAAACGTCCCGCCGGCAATCTTTGATTCCTTGAACAAACTAATCCTTCTAAGGATAGAATATTTGCGAAACGTCGTGAATATGGCAACAAAAATGAGGACATCAGACAGGACAATGTAAATAGTGTAGTTACAATACCTCATCTCAGAAATATAGACGGATCCTGAAGAAGGCCGGGGCGTACAACCGCCGAAACATCGTGGATATGACAACCAAGATGAGGACAAATTTCCGAACAATGAATATAGTGTAAATATTTACAATACCTCATCTCAGAAATATAGACAGGTCCTGAAGAAAGCCGGAGCGTACAACCACCGAAACGTCGTGGATATGGCATCAAAGGGGAGGACCATAATCCAAACAATGTAAATAGTTTAAATAGTTAAAATACCTCATCTAAGAAATATAGACAGATTCCGAAAAAGACCAGAGCGTACAACAGCCGAAACGTCGAGAATATGTCAACAAAGATGAGGATATTAATCTGAACAATGTAAATAGTGTAAATTGTTAAAATGCCTCATCTCAGAAATATGGACAAATTCCGAAGAAGGCCGGAGCGTACAACGGCCGAAATGTCGTGAATGTGGCAACAAAGATGAGGACATTAATCCGAACAATAGTGTAAACAGTTACAATACCTCGTCTCAGAAATATAGACAGGTCCAGAAGAAGTCTGCAGCGTACAACGGGCGAAACGTTGTGAATATGACAACAAGATGGGAACAACCGTACAAACAATGTAAATAGTTAAAATACATGAACTCAGAAATACAGACAGATCCTGAAGAAGGCTGCAGCGTCGAAACGTTTTGAACATGGCAACAAAGATGGGAGACGAAAATCTAAATGATGTAAATAGTTAAATACCTAATCTCAGAAATATAAACAAATCCTGAAGAAGACCGGAGCGTACAACGGCTGAAAAGTCGTGAATATGGCAACAAAGATGCGGACAACAGGCCGAACCATGTAAGTAGTGCAAATAGTTACAATACCTTATCTCAGAAATATAGACATATCCTGAAGAAGTCTGCAGCGTACAACAGCCGAAACGTTGTGAATATGACAACAAAAATGAGGACAACAGGCCGAACAAAGTAAATAGTGTAAGTAATTACAATACCTCATCTCATAAATATAGATAAATAACAAACGTGCCGTATTAGATAACTGCGTAAAGTACCGTGCCGGCGAAGGCGAAATAAACTGTGTCAGCACATCTATTTAGATCACAAGATTAGTTTAATAGACATTAAACAACTGTCAGTCACTGATTCAGTAGAAACATAACCTGGTCAAATAATTTTCGGCACTTGATTTGAATATTTTGAATATATTTACGATCTCTCCAGTTATACAAAGTTAATTTAATACCATGATTTGATCAAAATCAACCTTAACTGGTCGTCTTGACGATAGAATATTGTTCAGTGATAAATCATCATCTTGCGGCATCGGCCGAGATTGAACTCACCAATACTTTGACTGGTGTAGTTCATAATCTTGTCAAATAGCTGAATTCTTGATGCTTCGCTAGGGCTATCAAGGGTGTTTCTATCGTGACACCATCACTAAATGGATTGCCAACCAAGGCTCAGAGAGAGACTCCATTCACCCTCCTCTAAGAGCAGGTTTGAATTCAGAGTTTTCCTTCTCCTAGACTAGTTGCCATCCAAGGCTATAGAACCCAGTCTGTCCTGCTATTTACCCATAGCTGGAGGGAGAAGAAAGAGGATTCACACCTTTCCCAAGGGTATTAGCACGTAAGTGAATGTAATGGATTCGACTGGAATTCGAACTCGGCTCTTCGATTCCTCAATCCAAGCCGCTATCCATTAATCCACTGTGCCTCTTTGAAACTTTTCAAACCATCTTTGAGAATTTAGAATATACACATAACATTCTTCATATATTGCAAAAGTATTTTTTATCCATATTTTTGCCATTCTTAAAAATAAAAGGAGAGTGATCCTGCAGAATTCTTTTTTTTTTATTTTCTTCTATTGTTAATGATTTTTTTAATCATTTCACCCCAAGCAAGGTAATAAAGACACTAAGACGCAAGGAGTTACTGGGTGTGAAAGAAGAAGAAAACATCATTAAGGAAGCGAATAATAGAATAGGAATTAAGAAAACATAGGATAACATTGCAGCTAAATTTATGAAGATCAAAGCTAACTAGAAAGTAAGAAGCTGGAAGAGAGTTTCACAAGTAAGAAGTTCGAGAGAAGAAACTGTCAGCATAGAAATTACGGTTACATCTAGCTATTTGAACTGTAAAATGATGAGGTCTAGCTGCTGATCTGCTGTAGCACCCCTTCTAATAGGACTTTTGTTAAATGTCAAGATTCGGAGTGTTGGGATTCGATACAATAACAAAATATTATCGTGAGACTGTTCGAAATTCAGCTGTTTAGAATAATCTCACGATTTTCATTGAAAGAATAAAATACAGTAGAAAAAGACTATGTAGTATCGTCAAATAAAAATTAATTTAATATAAAGACAAGTATAGAAGTAGTTGGTTATGGATTTGAAAGTAATGTCTTTTTGTTTTGGTTAATAAAGTTATGGAATAGAATATAAATTCAGCTTGTCAACGTATGTGAGAAACAGTGAAATGTTGTTATATGCGTATTTGTGTAAAAGAGTCAGTACGTGTGTGCGTGCTTAGTTGTAACGAGGCAAGAGGTAGAATTTAGTTCTTACTGGGATCTGTTTTGCCGTAGTTTGGCGCGCTCACTTTGCACTTTGTCAGCGCAGTAGCTTTTTGCGCATGGACGTGAATGGGCTCTTTGAAGATAAGCAGCTTGAGTGACGTGGACCTTGGTGACATCTGTGTGTCTCATGTTTGGGGACGGACTTCGTGAGTTTTATATACTTTTTCGTAAGAACATCGGCTAAAGGATTATATTTATCTATTTCTTCCTAATTGTCCCTAAAAAGTCACGTGGTACGTTTTCTATTATGTCCGCGCAAAATTTGGCAGTATTTACCTAAATCATGATGAAATATTTTATTAGACGTTTTAGCGGACACGACACTATTAGTGCACTTAAATTCATAATATTTTGGTAACAGAAAGAAAGATGGTATTTATCAATCCACCCACGGGGATCGAATGTGGCACAAGGCCTTTTTAATGTGGGTATCTCTGAGCCCGTAGGCCCAGCCAAAAATAAATAACCATTCAAACCCGCCGAGGCGGGCCAGTTCCGTCAACCTCCCCCAACGAAACCCCACCCTTCGGCGGAGCTTCGTCCGGGTTCCTCTCTGCAAGCAGAGAGTTCGACAGACACCCGACCCGGCAGCTCACAAAGCGCAGATACTACACTTTGATCCTAGCCACCGGGTCGAGCGGGTATTCTTTTTATAGATAAAGATTCAGCAAAATTATTACCATGAAAATATTTATAGACAAGGCATAGGGAAGCCACATTACAGCGGTGAGAAAGTGACTGAAGCCGAGATGACTGTTCAATTTAATAGTTTGAATTAAGTCAGTTAAAACTAAACGCCTCTAATGCCATCTAATGGCAAAAACAGAAGGAAGCTTTTAGGTTACTCATCTTTTGTATTTTTTTCTGTAGCGTGGGAAGAATTGATAGATCGTTATGAAGATAACAATTCATACAGCAGTGGGTAAACGGAAAGATCAACGGACCAGAATGCATTGTTCGAAGAAACAAAGGCAGATATACCAGCTCGAAATATTGGTCGATTAAAGAGAAGGCAGAAAGGAAGAATTTCTGCATTGCCAAATGCCATAAATCATTCTGTTCTCTCAGAAAGTATCTATTTTCGCTACGTTCTGTTTTTTAATATTCAATTATCTTTCCTATTCTTTATTCTCTTCTCTCGCTTTCTGTCTGTTCTGGGTTCCCTAACTCTGTTCATTATCTATCTATCTATCTATCTATCTATCTATCTATCTATCTATCTGAGGATTGTTAATATCTATCTATCTATCTATCTATCTATCTATCTATCTATCTATCTATCTCAGTCTAGTCATATCTATCTATCGTTCTATCTGTTCACATATATGTATGTATCTATCTACCTACCTATCTCAGTCTTTTTTTCATATCTATCTATCTATCTATCTATCTATCTATCTATCTATCTATCTATCTCAGTCTAGTCATATCTATCTATCGTTCTATCTGTTCACATATATGTATGTATCTATCTACCTACCTATCTCAGTCTTTTCATATCTATCTATCTATCTATCTATCTATCTATCTATCTATCTATCTATCTATCTCAGTCTAGTCATATCTATCTATCGCTCTATCTATCTGTTCACATATATGTATGTATCTATCTACCTACCTATCTCAGTCTATTCATATCTATCTATCTATCTATCTATCTATCTATCTATCTATCTATCTATCTATCTATCTATCTATCTCAGTCTATTCATATCTATCTATCTTAGTCTATTCATATCTATCTATCTATCTATCTATCTATCTATCTATCTCAGTCTATTCATATCTATCTATCTTAGTCTATTCATATCTATCTATCTATCTATCTATCTATCTATCTATCTATCTATCTATCTATCTATCTCAGTCTGGTCATATCTATCTATCACTCTATGTATATGTTCGCATATATGCATGTATATATCTACCTACCTATCTCAGTCTATTCATTATCTATCTTAGTCTATTCATATCTATCTTTCTATCTATCTATCACAGTCTATTCATATCTATCTATCTATCTATCTATCTCAGTCTATTCATATCTATCTATCTATCTATCTATCTATCTATCTATCTATCTATCTATCTATCTATCTTGCCCTCTTTGTTTGTTTCTTTGCCGTTTCACGTTCCCCCTGCATTCTACTGTGACGTTACTCTATTTTGACAGCCGTCCTCTCTTCGTGCCTACAGAACCGAAGAAACCTCACAGTTGCTAACACAATTCACGGCCCTTTCTCGTCCAACATCCGTTTTCGTTGGCACGACATGTTTCCGCACTCACTTCGCTCAGCATGGCTTCGTTTCGTTTCCTTTTGCCAGTGCCGTGTTAAAAGCGGTCACACACGTGGAATACACCTTCGCAGTAACCCAATCCAATTTTTATAGGTAACCAGCCGCGAACGGAACAGTTTAAAAGGAAAACAAATCTTCTTTTATTCATTCGACCTCAACTCACTTCATTTTGGCATAACAAACAATGCGGTGTTGAATAGATTTCTTTTTGTTCTTTGCCAAACAAAGAAAGTTTTGCTCTTTTAATATATTTTGGTATTGTTACAAAAAAGAAAATCGTTCTACAAAGCGAACATTCTGGTTGGAATAAAATCCTTTGAGATTTCCAGAATTCTAGCTTTCCCTACCCACACATCGATTTGTCGTGCCAGAAGATTTTTCTTGTCAGAGTCTATCTTACTCAGTTACAAATCTACCGTCTACTTGTGAATGGACTATTGCTACCATAGCTGGTCTGGTGCTCCTGTTATTCGCTTCGAGGTTCTTGACAAGCTCAAAAGAAGGATCCGCATTGTAATCGATCCTGAGTTGTCATCTTGACTTCAGTCACTTTTTCACAGACGTGATATGGCTTCCCTCTGTCTTTTCTGCAAATATTTTCATGAGAACTGCTCTGGTGAGTTTTTTCCCTCACTAGTGACCCGACTACATGAATTTAAGCGGACTACTAGGCTCCACCTTTTTATTGTTGAAATACCAAAACGCAACCGCTTCTTCTACTCCATCAGTTTTTATTTTCTCGTAATTTTCACCTGTGGAAATCCCTTCCGTTTAATTGCTTCCCTGATAACTACAATCTTCAAAAATTTAAATGTAACGTCAATTGCCATTTTCTATCTTTTTGAATCCCGTTCATCTTTTGTTTTGTCCTTTCCCCAATTCTCCCTTTACTGAATCTTTTCTCTCACTTTCACTCCCTGTAACCCCTACGTAATAGTGGCATTCTCTTTCTCCTTTTGTTCTTTCCTCAATCCTCCCTATACTGAGTCTTTTCTCTCATTTTCACTCCCTATTCTTAGTCTTCTCTTTCACTTTCGCTCCCTGTAACTCCCTGCGTACTTATCGCATTTTCGCTTTGCTTGGGATGATATGATGAGAAAAAAGTATTCAGATTTTCCAACTAGTGTGAAATTCTTTCGGAAAGAGTTTCTTTATGGTTTAAATACTCTAGTTTCTACATCTATCTACTGGCACCCTTCAGGACACGGGCGATCATGGCTCACCACAACTTCCTAACCCTTGCAGCTCTTAATAACAGTTGCCGTTTTTTGCCAGCCGCCCTCATCGTTCTGCCGCCCAGACTCATCTGGCTGATGGCCTACTGCCTTCCCCTGTATTTTTTTATACCTTAATTAATGTCCTGTGAGTATCATATTCTCCAAACCATCTTTCCCAATCGTCTGTCCAAGAAATTTCTATTCTTTGTGATTCTGGCTATAAGCGTTCTTTTCGATTCCGTTTTCTATGAAACTTTGTCGTTATTCACATATTAAGTCCATGGTATTCTCTGCATCCTTTTGTAGAAACACATTTCTTTTGCTTCAAGCCTCTACGAAGAGATTGGCCAGCATTCACTGCCATATAGGAGGATTTATATTACATAACAGTTCAGTATTCTTTTCTTTGTTTCTAAGGAAAATTTTCTGTCTCTAAATACTTTGCTTAGCTTTTGAAAAGCATCTTTCGCTATCCCAGTACGCCTTCGTATTTCGGTGTCACATATTCCTGGTAATGGAACTTCTGTACTTTGATCTTCAAAAATTTAAATGCAACCCCAATCTTTATCTTCTGCCTTCTTAATTCCTGTTCTTTTATTTTTCTCTCACCTTAATAATGTTTTCCTTTTTCTTTTATTCTTTCCCACTCAGTAACCCCCTTGTGTCTTAGTGGCTTTATTGCCTTTCTTGGTGCGCAATGAATTAAAAAAAAGGGCCTGTTAAAATTATAGAGCCCACAATAACACTCCATAGAGCTTATAAGTTTTGCATGTCGGCGATAACGCCCACGTTGGAAATCATTATACTATCTGATATGTCCCGGAAAGGGATATATTTGATCGAAGTAGCTAAGTGGGTTTTGGCTACTGTAACCAAGTAGTACACTTTATCAGTAATCGACTGGTACTCGTCGTAGTCGCAGGTAATAAGTGTAGATCAATAGAATAGCCAATGGCGTAGTCCAATGGGCGTCGTCATAAATTTACACTCTGTCGTACCTACACGTCCGTCTGTATTTATGACGATATTCAGTCACACCCCACGAGGGTGTCATGTGGCACAAGGCCTTTTTTAAAGTGGGCATTCCGAGCCCGTGGTCTCAGCCAAAAATATGCCCATTGAACCCGTATAAACGGGTTCAGGGCCGGTTTTACCTCCCCGAAGGAGACTCCGCCCTTCGGCGTAGCCTCCTTCGGGTTCCTCCGGTCCGTACGAAGAGAGTACAACCGAACAGTCGCTCAGAAAATACTGGGTCGTCTGTATTTATGACGGACACCAGCCAATCGTATTCCAGTTAGAGGGGACTCAGGTGTATGCATATTCTATTATATCACTATCACTGTCAATGTAGGAGATCGTATCAAAAGGATGTTTCATCAGTCGCTCTAAGAACAATGGTATTCCTTAAGTGAAGTCAGCGTTAGCATCTTTTTAGGTATTTATTTCCATTAAATGGCAATTTCCTTTTTTACTCAGACGAGTGTTGCACAGCCAGACGACAATGCCATGTCAATGCAGCAGTGAAAGTGTTGCTGAAAAACGTATTTCTAAAACAAAAGAAACATTAGTTTGAATTTCACAGTATGTATATTTTTTATTCCCAATCACTCTGAATCAGAAAAAAAAACAGTTAAAATTAAGATGAAAGAAATAGTAGTAACAAAATTCACAATGGTTAAAAAGGCGCTATCTAATGAAATACACAAAATAATATTAAAACTAATGTTCAAACACTAATGATTGCGATAAAAGTAACTGAAATTAAAATGAAAGAAATGCTATTCAAAAATGTTATATTTTAAAATTTTATATTTATAATATGATCAATAAAAAATAAAATTGTATTTGATTCAGATAATTTGAAATTATTCTTCTAAATAAATGATAAATAAGTAGTGTTTAACATTTTTGTTGTCACTTCTCAACAAAGAAAATGTATAAATCCAGTTTCATATGTTAGGGTTGTATGAAAATGCTAAAAATAAATTTTTGAAACAATAACAATTGCTGAAGGAGTATACATTAATAGCGGGATCAAAAGAAAAAAAATGTCCTTTTTTCGGGTACGTTTGTTAAACTTCGTCTGATTTATATCGAAAAAAGAAACCCAGCCTAAAGAAGTCTTAGATAACTTTTGGAATAACGGTGTTTATTCCCAAGTAATTATCAACTTCAACTCGATGATCATCTACAGCAAGAAATTTCGCAAGCCATTTTTGACACGAATGATTTTTACAGTACCTTATACAAAAATTGTGCAAATATTTTTTTCGTTCGACTGACATTTTGTACCGTAATTAAAAAGCAAAAAAGAATCGTAGAATAGTGAAAACTTTGATTATTATCGTTATGCTAAATAATCTTAAATAGACTAAATATGCCAATTTTGACAATTTTCATTAAAAGCACACTGATATGATAACTTTCATAATAAGAAGCGATCTATTTGAATGAAACCAGTTAAAACTAAACCTTTCTAATGCCATCTGACAAGAAAAACAGAACTAAAATTTAGGATTACCTACGCTTAGCGGGGAAGTTTATTTTTTGAGAATGTTCCCTCCCACTTCAAACTTATAAAGAATTATCTATTTATTAATTTCATGCATTTTCCCCAGAGCTGAAATAATATTTATTATACTTGGTTCAACTTTTTACTTGCATAGCTTTATAGGACATGAGTTGAAAGATTCTATTCCACTACATTGTTTTAAAGATACGGTTTCATTTTTATTTTTATTTTTACCCACAAAAAAAAAAAAAACATTCTTTACTTAAATTCTAATATTTTAACCCTTTAAATAATTTCTCGACCTCCACTTTTATTAATAAACTCCTGTTTGTTACATATTAGCTTAAAAGCTACTCAATCGGGCAGCATTTAAGCTAGCTCCTGCGGAGGGCACGATTAAGCTTTTATCACAATAGATAAGGAGGATTAGCTGTGATAGGCAACAATAAACTACAGAAGAACTCAAAAGTGCTCGCTGCATTTAAGTACTGCATTAATATTTAAGTTTACCTTTTAAAAGTTCAATGATAATTCTTCTGTCGCCGCTTAATTCAAAGACAATTTGATGTACGTAGGTCCTTACTTTCCGTACATACAATTACTTTTATTTCATTGGCGACTTTCGCTGGATTTCGCAATTAATTTCGATTATTCCCAAATTTATTTCCAAGTTATAAAAATTTTTATCGTACAAAAAAACATTGTCGCAAAAAGTCGCCAAAAAATAATCGCAGTAATGAAAACTTGGGAATCCAGAATTTCAGGATTGCGGGTCCGGATCCGACCCAGAACGTTTTTAATTTGCTCACAGAGTCGGCCTGAAATGATATATGTTGGGCTATGACCTCTAGGAGTAAAGTTGAAAACACGGACAATTCTATTTTGAAACACCGGAGAACAGTAATTTTTCATTTGAAATGAGCTATTGAAAGTTAGAGAGTTGCGTCCCTTGAAGTTGAAAAAGTATGACACAATGACACATTGACATTCGCATTTATTATATAGATGAAAAACATTCCGAACCACAAAATTACTTTACTTACTCTTACTTTATGAATTTAAGCGCAGTACTAGATTGGCAACAAAGTCTCATCAATTTTCAGTTGAATTGGCTAGATGCAATTAGTAATGATCCCATTGCAATCTTCAACTTTTCGCAAGCCATTTTTGACACGGTTGATTTTTACAGTACCTTATCCATAAATTGCCCACATCTTTTTTGCATTTGACTGGCATGCTGTACCATAATTTAAAAAAAAGAAAATAATGAAAAATGCTTATTATCTTTAATCTTCAACGTTACAGTCAATAAACTAAACAATTTTGACAATTTTCGTTAAAAGCACGCTGATATGACCACTTACAAAGGCGATATATCTTTTTAATGAAATCACCTCTCTTCTCGCTTATGTCGATGCCATTCTGGCTTTAAAAAGTTTTTTTTTAGTTGATGCGTTGATTTCGTAGTTATACGGTCACATCTAATCGCCCTTCGGGTATTTCTTTTGCTTTTGCGCAAAAGTAACCCTATATGAAATAGGGATAGGGGATGTAAGTCCATCCTCGAGCAGCCTTGGTAACGCCCTTTTAACAATGGGTCCTTTCTCTCAAGAATTTCTGCTGCTTTGATTCCTCCATAAAATCATCATTTAGTAACCCTCTACCTTGAGTGGCTCTTGGGCCTTGTGCTGGTAAGAGTTAATAAAAAAACGTATCCGACCATTGTATTCAGATGAATGGAAGAAGTGATATCTTCTTCAACCATCCCGTCTCGTATCCGCTTACCATTTCCAGTTCAGAAGGGAAGTTGTGTGTCAGTTTCGACAAGTTCTTGCAAATATGGTAATGAGTGTCCGGGTGATAATAGTTCACCCCTACTACCCGAGTCCCAAACAAAAAGATCAGCTACAAAGTCCCCTGCTTTCCTTGGGTCTGCTTGTACTGAAGCCCCTAGGTAAAGCAAGAGAAAAGCGAACGCTCTGTGGGTGTGGGTGGGAAGTTGTGGCTCGTAGCGTTAGATCTATTTCCTTCTCACCCAGTCGCGTAGATTGGACGATCGTTGAAGGTCACCGCAGGTCCCATATACAACCCTACCCCCTTGAGACCCGTTGTTGAACCACCAATCCGTTAGGATCAAATTACTTCCCAAACTAATTGACTTCGGCAATAATGTGAATCAATTCGCCACGAGTTAATCATGTTGGGCTAAAAATCCGAATAGATGCGTTCACGAAAACCGTACATTGTAAAAGTTAGGCAGTGATATAAATCACAACTAACATCCCCACTTCCGCGTAAGAGAAGTAAAAAAAAAAAAAAATAGGTTCGAAATTGCAAACTTTATACAAGCCAAATGGAACATAAAAAGAAAGATATATTTGACATGAGAAACGTGACATAAATACCTCCTATGCGTAAAAATCCCTTATAACATTAAAATTGTCCCGTTATACTTGCGAAAGTTCCCAACTTCTACAAGGTGGGATGGCTAAATTATCGCCATTTTATATTTTTAATTTCGCGCATGCGCGTTGTTTCTTTTTGATTCTGTCGACTGCGCAGTAAAGTAAGGTCAGTTGGACACTGTCTGGGAGAAAAAGAGCACCATGACGCAATTCACTCTGCCAGAAATTTGGAAACGACGTGCTGTACTGCTTGGCACTCGCGCCGGAAACTCCAATACGAATGTTTCGGAGTGTTTGGGTGTAAATCTAAATACAATGCAGAGGATTCGGAAAGAGTTGAATGAGTCTAATGGTGATTACGAAAGTGTTTGGAGCGATTATTTAGTGATGGCGACGTTATGCCTCCATTCATCTCAGACTCAACACAGAGGCCTATATCAAGTGTCTTGATGAGGTAGTGCTTCCCTGTGCCAAGAGAGTGGCTGCTGGAAGACCCTATATCTGGCAGCAGGACACTGCACCATGCAACACAAGTAGGAGAAGCCAAGCATGGCTGTCAGACTATTTCTGCGGCCACAGCACCCCTTGTATCTGGCTACCTAATTCCCCAGACTGCAACCCCCTTGATTATTATGTTCGGGGCGCAGCTGAGGAAGACACCAACAAAACTCCTTGTAACACCAAAGATGAACTGAAGGCAAGGATTATGGTAGCATTCACAAAGTTAAACAAAGAGGCCGCCCAGAAGAGTTGCAGGAGATTCTGAAGTTGCCTGGAGGCCGTGGTTGAAGCCAATGGTGATTTTTATTGAATAAATTTACTCTTTAGTATTTCAAGATATTTTTTTTGTGTCATTTTGGTAAATATGTCTGTTAAAATGAGATATCAGTGTTATTTTCATTTTTTTTTTTTTTTTTTTTTTTTTTGTGATTTAGACGACAATTTATCCATCGCACCTTGACGTTGACGATCATGGCACTCCACAACTTCCTGACCTTTGCAGCTTTTAATAAATTTTTGAATTATATCTTTTTGCTATATATCCTAAAACTTACTGCCTTTATTTCTTTTAATCATTTTTAGAACGTTCGAAATTTAGGGGAAATATATTGTTTTTTTTTTCTGCGTCATCGAGGCGAGGTGTGGGGAAGATTACTATGGGAAATTTTTGTTGTGTTGAAAAAAAAAACACTGATTCGGAAATTCTTGCAAAAATCCAATAATTGTCGTATTTTAATGAAACTTTCAAGACTTATTTACAAATGAATTAAATTATTATTTTTTTTTTTTTTTAGAAAATCTTGGTAAAAATATTTTTTACATCTGTTAATCCCCCCCTACGACTAATACTTATTCAATTTTATAAAATTTCGAGAAATTAAATTTTGTCCCGCTTAATGTTTATATTGGTTAAAAGCAGAATTCTTTGGAGAATTTAAATCATCAATTTCTTTTTGTAAAACGGAACACAATTACCGAAAATCTGTTCTGAATCCTAGAATAAAAAATGCAATAAAGCAACGTACCTCCACTGATTCGCTAAAAAAATTAGCATACCATAATGAAAAAATGCCCCAAAACCTAATAAAACAGTTTTATCGTCAGATTCGTTATGTTATTATTAAGAGGAAAGCCTAAAGGATTTTTCATTGTTAAATTATATCTTTTAATCCTTTTTAGAACGTTTGAAATTTTGGCTAAATATGTTGTTTTTTTGCCGTCAGCGGGGTGGAAGGCGAGATTAGTTTATGAAATTTCAGCGTCTTTTTGTGTTGAAAATCACATTGATTTGGAAATTCTCGCAAAAATCAAATGATTGTTAGATTTTAATGAAGCTTTCAGGATTTATTCACAAATTAATTAAATTTTAGAAATTTTCTTTTTTTTAGAAAATCTTGGAAAAAGGATTTTTTTTATATCTGTTATCCACTCAGCACCTATTTAATGTGATGAAATTTCCAGAAATTAAATTTTCTTTCGCTTAATGCTTATACTAATAGAAAAAGTAGAACTTGAAGAATTTAGAACATCTAAAACAGGACACCCAGTCACCAAAAATTTGCTCGGAATTGTGAAATAAAAAATACAGTAAAACTAAGAACTTATTTATTTAGAAAATCTTTTAATTGCTTATACGAATAAGATATATTATGGACATTATTGTCTGAAGAAAAGATCGATGAATAATGAATTTTTAAAAGTATTGTTTTCATTTTGTAAATTTTAATTATTATAATTAATAAAATTTTAAATATTTTAAAATTTTGTCACTGTAGAGCTTAGGTAATATTGTTATTAAGTAAAAACTAAATTTACTAATCATAATTGGAAAGCATTACTCCTCTTCATCAATATTTTAAAAAGAATTTTGAGATTCATTTTGTGTGTATATAAACGTGCCGATTTTTGTAAATACGAGCGTCCATACACGACATTATGAGAAAATAAAAGTGATAACTATAGTAAATTTAAAGCCAGATTACCTAAAATCCAATAAAACGGAGAATATTTTACTAAATGTTTAAGATTACTGAGTATGTGTAAATATATGCTATAAATAGATATTGTTAGTAATTTTACTATAAATAGGTATTGTTAGTAATTTTACTATAAATAGGTATTGTTGGTATTTTTTGTATAAAAATGCATTTTTATACTTCCATATTGTCTGCCATTCTTATAGAGATCAGTTTTCTTTCTTCTTTTTTTTACAGTGAGGTTCACTCTGTACAAGACCTGGGAGCCACTCGAGGTAGAAGGTTACAAAGTAAGAGGCAGAGTACATACGCTCATAAATATTCATCAGGTTAACTAAAATGTCTAGGTGATTCATGGAGGATACTAAGTGACGTCATTTCATGTCTAAGAAAAGAAAGACAGTAAATGATGTTGCTTTATTTTTTTTATTCAATAATAATTAATAATTAATTAATATTTAAATTAGTTTGTTTTGGGATTAATTTATGTGTTATATATTTTAAATAACGGGAGGTTATGAATTTAACCGCTTTATTTTAATTTTTGAACATTTTTATAGACATGTATGTTGGCTTGGGAAATATTTTAATTCTTTTAGGAATGGAGATATTTCAAAAACTTATGTGGCGCTATAGAATCTTACCAAAATATAAATTGCACATCTATCTAATTTGTGATAATTTCAGATTTACTAAGATCCCACGCTTTATTAACCCTAGACTTGAATCGGTTAAGAATTGTAATGAAGAGAGAATACATAGTTATTTCTCATCAGTGAAATACGGTGGTTTGGTACAATGGGCGTGGCATAGTGGAACCTTGCCGTGAAAGTTAGAACTGTTGGAACTAAGTAATACGGTTCGTCTGAACACTTTGTACGGAAATAGCAATAGTGCAGTCCGTGAGAGAGTGGTTACAAGATGGGAAATAATTCATCACCCACAAGGATGCGGAGACCGTTTTGAATATTGACACTAGAAAGTGAGGACTTGGCAGCTCCTGCTCTAATATAACACCAGTACTTTATTTTCGGCCTGAACTGGCTCTTGTAAAGGCTGAGGATAGCAGGTGGAGTGAGGTGCTTACCGGGGCAGTACAGGGAATAGACCGTTTTTCTCGCATCATTAACGATGTATCGTATGTGTCACTTGAGATCGAGGTTCAGTTTAAGTTCCAGTAGTCGCTCAAGGCACGAGTTTTCTCTGAGGGAACATCTATTCATCGTAATTTCAAAAATGGAAAAAAAGGCTTACGTCAATTTAGGCCCTTCTGGAATCAGGCTCAATGCACGGGTTTTCTCTGAGGGAAAATCAATTCATGGTAATATCAAAAATGGAAAAAAGAAGTCTTAGGTCAATTTAGGCCCTTCTGGAATCAGGCTGATGAAACAGCAATTAGCAACAACAATTCACAATTAAAAAATCGAGAAATTTTAAATTGCTGTAATATGGTAGGTTTACTAACTGCATAATAGGTAAAAGGAGAGTTTGCAGATTTTATACTCCGTCTCGCATTCTGAACTATCACCAATAACGATGAGCGGATGTTCCCTTGGGGAGCCCCGTGCCTTGTGTGTCTGTTGGGTCTTAAACACAACCTAGACCTCAAATGGAACTCCATCGCTAAAGTTGTTGGAAAAATGGCCGGTTCCCTGTGTCACTCCAGTAAGTCATATATGGGCAGGCGGTGCACAGTCTTCCCTTTACAGTCTCAATAGAGCCCAAAAGCCTCCCCGTGTCCTTGTGTTGATGAATTGTTTTACACCCTACAACCCTGTTCTCACAACGAAACGTCGCAAGCCTATCGCAGCTCTATCGATATTTTATATGAAAAGTGCTCAGGTGAACTACATTCCTTAGTTTCAAAAGTCCTAACATTTACGACTAAGACCCGATATGCCTCTTACATTGTAACGAACCATCGTCATTCCCTTCGTATTCCATTGGTGAGATGTAAATTCCATTTGAGCATCTTTTTCTCAGGAACCACTGTTTTCTGGAATCAAGAGGCCGCTTACCCGATCACTACAATCTTAGCCTGTGTAAGTCTAGGGTTAACCGTTATCTTTTCCACATATCCGTATAAACTGTACTCCTTGCTCTGTAACCCTCTACCTCGAGTGGCTCCCGGTTGTTGAGCAGGGTGAACATCACTGTAAAAAAAAAAAAATAATTATGTGACTCAAGTCTGACTTTCAGGAATCGATTATTAATGTCAGTTATCCTCACCTGATTTGGAGAGAGGATTACTGGAATTTTTTTTGTCTCAGACGAGTTGCTAGAATCACCAAAGAGAGAATGAGAGAGACAGGCAGAGAGAAACTGAGAGAAAGAAAGAGAGAAGAAACTCAAGCAAAAAAAAAAAAAAAAAAAAAAAGAAAAATATTAAAAGAATAAAAGAAGGAAAGACAACTAAAAGAAACGAGAAGAAAGAAAGAAAGAAAGAAAGAAGGAAAGGAAAAGAAAGAAAGAAGAGAAAAGGGATGAACATTTTTGCATCGTTAAAAATGAGGCGATGATTGATGTTTCGAGACGCTAATCTAATGACGTCACTAGTAAGGTCCTGTTGAGTTTTCCTCTTTAAGCGGGGGACCCAACAAACCAAAAGTATTATCTGACACAGAATTACCCTTAATGGAAGCATAGGAAATGTCGTCTTCTTCCGCCGACTCTTCAATCAGAGAAGCGGTGGGTAGTGAGACGAGGAGAAATGTCATGTCGCCATGTCACGTGGGAAAAATTGACCAATCATCGCACGGGAAAATATGCATGGTAAGAGAATTTAACTTTACACCGAAATTCACTCCGCAATATTTGGAAGAATTAATAAAGAGCTTATTCTGTATGTCTTTCTCTCTTTATATCTATCTATCTATCTATCTATCTATCTATCTATCTATCTATCTATCTCATATTATATTATACAAACCAATGTTTTCAAAACAAAATTAATATTAATCATCGATTGTGTAAAATATTTAGGATACTCTTATATTTATACAGGCAGTTTCATTCTTTCTCTCTCTTTCTGAATTCTGTTGAGGTTTCTTCTAGACTCGATGAATTACTTAATTATCTCAAATCCTCTTTAATTTCTATCATTTGTATATCCTTGCTTGAACCGGCTTCTAATGCTCTGAGCGGCTTGGGTATAGTAGTCGTGGCTCGTGAGGGCACAGTCCTATGGGTAAAGAAGAAACCCGGATGAGTTCCACCACGCTATATCGAGTCTGATTCGCTACCTCTCCATCCCCGAAGCCCATTGGAGCAGTTTGTCTGATAACGTACCTGTCCGGGTTTCAATTCTCGGTAGTGGATGCTGATGAGTCCTAAATATAGGACGAAACGGCCGTCCAGTTCTTTCTGCATTCTGTTGAGGTTTCTATTTAATTATCTCAAATCCCCCTGTACCAAACTTATCAGAAGATACGAAAAAATTTTACATAAAATAAATAGACAACACTTGTCTATATTATTTAATGAAACGTATAAATATATATATATATATATATATATATATATATATATATATATATATATATATATATATATGTGTGTGTGTGTGTGTGTGTGTGTGTGTGTGTGTGTATTAAATAAATATTCAAAAGTTTCGCAGATGGCATCATCAAGCACTAGATTTCTAAAAATACATATATACATATAATATATATATATATATATATATATATATATATATATATATATATATATATATATATGTGTGTGTGTGTGTGTAAGGTAGATTAGTCCCAATGCTTAGATATTATAATTTAAAAAAGTGCTAAACACAGCTCAATAATAATATTTATTAACAAAATCTTTTAAACCATAAAATGACCGTCTATTCTGCGGTTGAGCAATACCTGCCCTCTTTCTAAAGCCTTTTACCAGACTTGGTTAAACATTGACCATCTACTTACAACACGTATTGTAGTGTTACAGTTTGGAAATATTTTTTGCTGATAACTTCGTTATTCTATATTTGTGAAATGACGCATTGTAACTACCTTGTTAAATTAATGGGGTAGATTGGGTACTTCAGCTAATGCAGCCAATGACACGTGGCTAAGTGGATAAAAGGGTTGGTTGAAGTAATCTAGTGACTTGACACAAAGAGTTGTGAGTTCAATACCTGGCCAAAGCAGAGGTGAACAAAACTTGGAGAGGTGAATTACTGAAAATGAGATATCCAGAAAAGGCACCGCAATCTATTGTAGTTGCCCAAATAAAAGGCTCGGTTCGAAATTCCAACGTATATCCCCTGAAGAAGGCCGCAGTGTACGACGACAGAAACGTCGTAAATATGACAATGAAGGCAACAGTCCGAACAATGTAAATAGCGTAAATAATTTTATTAGTGCAGTGAGAAGGGAAGGGCTACATACTTGAGATTCTGAAAAAAATAAATAATTTCGTATACATACTATGCATTTCTTAATGTGATATTTGAACCTTATTTGATTTTTAGCATATTTCATGTTCTGCTGTGAGCTCCAATACTCTAGCTTTGTGCCATACTAAGTTCAACGTACGCAATAATTGCACAACGACAGTTCCTGCTAGGAACATTACTGGTTTTTCGGCAAAGTCCGAGGGAAACGGGTTAATTTCTGGATTAACTGCCTTAAAATACGATTTCTGTTTTGCTTTTCATATTGGGGTGTAAACGAATGTTTCGACAATAAAAAATGCATCTCTATGTCATTTTACCTTTTGGGGGCAGCAAATGACGGATAGCAAGTATTGCTGTGCATCCACATTTGCGTCCAACTAATCTGTACCGAACTAAACCAGGAGGTTAGCTAGGAAAATGGAATCGAATAGTGGAATTCAAATTCCGAGCTAGTCTGTTGCATTCATTTTCTCACTAATAAACTTGAGATGAATCCGCCTCGACTTACCTCAGCTATGAGTTAAATAACAAGGTAGACTAGGCTCTCTAACCTCGGATGGGTAAGTAAGGAAAACTGATTTCCAAACCGTGGGGAAGACAACGGGAAATTATATTTCCTAAATATGGAAAGCAATTCACAGATAATAAAGGATTGATTTGTTTTTTTTTTACTACTTATCAACCTTTTGCAGGTTATTTAAAGCCAGAAAATATTTGAGGAACGTAAGAATTTTTTTGAGATAATAATGATTTACTGATACAAATCCTGCTAATTAACCCATACCTGGGGGGCAGTGGTCATACCTTTCGGATGTGTATTTGTGCATAAGTGAATATAACGAACACTGCCGGGATTGGAACTGGAACTCGGCTCTCTGATTTCCAATTCTGAGCCGTTATCCATTACACCACCCACACATCCAAGCTTATAGCATCTAGTATTCCCAAACGGTCATCCATCTATGTACTGACCGGTGATCGTCCGAGAACCGGTGTTCCAACGTGATGCGGTGCATGAAATACGGCTCATTATAAGGCACACGACAAAAAAAGTCAAGATAACTTTCCGTTGAAGGTGCGTCATCGATTTTCACTACAGAAGACCATACGGGTCATAGAAATGGGGAAAAGCTATTTTTTTCTTCCTTGGGAAAACTTTTTTTTTCTTCTATAATTAAAAAACTGAAGTCTTAATATAATATTATCAATGATGACGGTGTGATTAAGACACGCCGCTGCAGGTAATTTATTTCTAATTTATTCATTTGAACATACAGAAAACATTTTTTTAGAAAAAATATTATGAACGTTTTTTTTAGTGAAAAATATAATGAAAACGTTATTTTTTTCCTGTTTCTAATTTAAATTGTCTATATATGATTTTGTAAAAGTTTCCTGTTTCTAATGCAAAAGATACTTACACGTATGATCTTCCTTAGTGAAAATCTCCAATGGTTTATAATGCTGAAAACGTTACTTTTGCCGAAAGTTTACAAAATTTCAAAAGCATTGAATTTAATCATTGTCTATATATGATTTTTTAAAAGTTTCCTGATTTAAAAGCAAAACATATTTACACGTATGATCTTCCTTATTGAAACTCTCTAATGGTTTATAATGCTGAAAACGTTACTTTTGCCGAAAGTTTACAAAATTTCAAAAGCATTGAATTTAATCATTGTTTATATATGATTTTTTAAAAGTTTCCTGATTCAAAAGCAAAACATATTTACACGTATGATCTTCCTTATTGAAACTCTCTAATGGTTTATAATGCTGAAAACGTTACTTTTGCCGAAAGTTTACAAAATTTCAAAAGCATTGAATTTAATCATTGTCTAAATATATGATGATTTTTAAAAGTTCTCTAATGGATTGAAAAAGCGAAAACATATTTTACACGATTATGATCTTCTTATTGAAACTCTCTAATGGTTTATAATGCTGAAAACGTTACTTTTGCCGAAAGTTTACAAAATTTCAAAAGCATTGAATTTAATCATTGTTTATATATGATTTTGTAAAAGTTTCCTGATTCAAAAGCAAAACATATTTACACGTATGATCCTACTTAGTAAAAATAATCAGTAGTTTAAAATGATCAAAATGTTATTGTCAACGAAAGGCTAAAAAAAAGAAAATCAATAAACATCGTTCTTAATAATTGTTCTGTATATGGTTATGTATAAATGCGAGATAATGTGGGTGAACAAGTGAGAAAGAAAAAAATATAATAAACGTTATTTTCCTTATGAAATTAGGTGGATCATTCCGAATGTCAAAGGAGCCTCATGCGATCCGTAGGTCGCAATTTGCCTATGACTGCTCTAAGCCCGAGGGTAGACATAACGTTTAAAAAAAGCAAAAAGAAGTCTAAAAGATTAATGTTTAAATATCAAACAAACTTTCTGGCGAGATATGGCTAGGAAGCTAGTTTTGCGGATTTAGTAAATATCAGCTTAAACAGATTTATTTATTTGTTTTTAGGTTTTTCAGGATTTTCTAATTGTTACTCGACATGTCTGCTTACAAAAGCCTGTCTAAAATGTCGTTTTTGGGTGCGAATCGGAAGGCGGAAGATCGAAATCATGTTTCCGAAGCAGGGTCACTGGTGGTGTGG
Organism: Acanthosepion pharaonis; assembly: GCA_903632075.3. Classification (NCBI taxonomy): domain Eukaryota; kingdom Metazoa; phylum Mollusca; class Cephalopoda; order Sepiida; family Sepiidae; genus Acanthosepion; species Acanthosepion pharaonis. Next base: position 725,826 of record CAHIKZ030000953.1, read on the forward strand.
TTTCCTTTTTGCGACGAGATATAGACTACCTCTCACGGTCTTTTCGGTATTGACCCTGATAACGATGGTTAAGTGGGGGTCATTAATCTCTGCTTTTCTGCTACTGTCGGCGTTCCCTCAAAAACCAGTTCTTAAAAAAAAAAAAATGAAAAGGAAAACATGATACTTTTTTTCCTTTTCACATATTCAGCTAATTTTTTGACGAAATCCCTTCTTAGGGATTCTGTAGCATATTCTTTTCCAACTCATGTTTTCAATTTTAAATGTCTTCCTTTCTATTCTGTTCTTCTCTCACAATTCTTTTTAACTGCATCCTTTGCCTTTTCATCACTCTCTCTATTCTTTCTATCTCTCCTTTTTCTGCTCTCTTCCCCCCTTGTCTTCTCAATCTTTTTTTTTTTTCCTTTCAATCTGCCTGTTTTCTCTTTTTCTATGACCGCCAATTTCTCCTCTCTCCAGGTTATTTTCTTCTCACTCTCTTTCTCTTCTCTCTCGTCTGCTCACCCACATTGTCTATTACTCTCTCTCTCTCTCTCATTTTTTTCTGCTTTATACTCACATTTCTTCTTCTTCTCCTTTCCTATCACTGTCTTCTACATCTCTATCTCACTTTTATTTCTCTTCGCATATTTTTTCCTTTCATTTCTTAATATCTTTTAACTACCCTCTTTCTCTCATTCTCACTCTCTCTTATTCTTACCGTTGCATCATTCTTTCTCTCTACTGGTTTCTCTTAACACGCCCTTTCTACCTACTGCAGGTTTTATCTTTCTTTCTCTACACACACACACACACACACACACACACACACACACACACACACACACACACACACTCTCTCTCTCTCTCTCTCTCTCTCCACTCTTTTTACATATTTATCGTTCTTCTTTTCTACTTCTCCTCCTCTCTCTTTATTTCATTTATTATTCTCTCTTCATTATTTCCTTTTCTCTCCCTTCAAGTTATTTATCCCTTCTCTCTCTCCTCTCTTTATTTCAGTTATTCTCTCTTCTCCCTTTCGTATCCCCTCCCTTCAAGTTCTTTCGTTTAGCTCCCTCTCCCTTTACTTCAGTTATTATTCTCTCTTCTGTCTTTCTTTTTCTGTTCCTTCAAGTTCTCTCCTCTCTCTCTCTCTCTCTCTTTATTTCATTTATTTTTCTCTCTTTTTCCTTTCGTTTCCTCTCCCTTTAAGTTCTTTAGCCTTTCTCTCCTCTCTCTCTTTATGTCATTTATTACTCTCTCTTCTTCCATTCGTTCCCTCTCCATTCAAGTTCTGTCTCCTCCCTCTCCTCTCTCATTATTTCATTTATTAATATGTCTTCTGTCTTTCTTTTCCTATTCCTTGCATTTCTTTCACCTTTCTCTCCTCTTTCTTCATTCCAGTTATTACTCTCTCTTTTTCCTTTCGTTTCCTCTCCCTTTAAGTTCCTTCTACTTTATCTTCTCTCCCGTTATGTCACTTATTATTCTCTCTTCTTCCTTTCAGTTATTATTCTTTCTTCATCTTTTCTTTTTCTCTCCCTTCAAGTTCTTTCACCTTTCTCTTCCCTCTTTATTTCATTGGTTATTCTCTCTCCTTCTTTTCGTTTCTACTCCCTTCAAGTTCTTTCGCCTTTTTTGTTTAGATTTTCTGTTTTCTCCATATATAGACATATAGATAGATATGAACAGAGTGCGATATATATATATATATATATATATATATATATATATATATATATATATATATATATATATATATTATTCGGACTATTGTCCTCATCTTTGTCGCCATATTTATTATAACGTTTCTGCCGTTGTACGCTCCGGCCTTCTTCAGGTGGTTGGAATGTCAAACTGAAACCTTTATTTCGCTCACTGGGGTAGACTGTCCTAGTTCATCAAGAAACATGGCACAGTGGATAAAGGCGTTGGTTAGATCCAGTGACAGGACCCAGAGATTGTGAGTTCAATACCCGGTTAAGGCAGTGGAGAACTTGGAGAGGGGAATTAACAGGAGATAACTGATAACTGACATCCATTAAAATATAGCACGTGGAACTAGAACAGTCTACCCCAGTCAGCGAAATAAAGGGTTCTTCAGTTCGACATTCCAACCACCTGAAGAAGGAAGAATAATGTAAATAGTGTACATAATACCTCGTCTCAGAAATATAGACAGATACTAGATTTACTTTCGAAATAGCTAGAAGTAACCGTAGGTTCGATTCCAGTTGTTTCTTTTTTGGTGGCATTTCGTCTTTTAGAATGCAACCTAAACGTAAGTAACATGATGGGGAGGCGCTCGTCTTGAATTTTTCATTAGTTTATTAGTTAGTAAGAACAATTAATCAAATAGATTAGTATAAATCTTAGGGAACACTCCTGTCATTTTGCTTTTTTTCCCCCGGGGATAGGGCGTTACCAGTATGAATATGCAATTATCTTCATTCTTTTAATGGTTGAAAGGTCGGTAGATTCTGGATATTTTTCAGAATGTACACCTTAAGATGTTCGTCTAAATTACAATAGTTCGTGATAAAATGTTCCGCAAGTTCTCTTCATGTCGCATTGTTGCGTCGGGCAGCATACCTGTAGCCATTAAATCTTTTGTTTCATTTTTATGTCGTGCAAACCACATACATCAAGTCCAATGTACCAAACCTGACTTTATCCAATCAAAGACCCAATTATGGTGGAATTTTTGCGTGTGTATGTCGGGGGAGGGGTATAGTATAGTGTAAAACGAAAGAACAGACATTTTTCAGAAACATTTGACCAATTCCCAAGTGTTCCTACATCTTGAAGCGAATAATTTCCACATCTGGCGGTAGATATTATTTCAGCAAAATTCATTTGACGCCTTTCAGAAAATGTCTAAGTTTCCAAAGTGTTATCCGCCATTAACGTCGGCGCCTGTATTGAGATTTACGAAGAGAATAATTGTGCCGGTCTGTAATTCTGTAATTCCCATGAAGAGGAAAAGAATGATATAGGGAGTAGGAGTAGGAGTGGAACAAAAAGAGAGAAAGGTGAAAGGAGACAAAGGAAGGAGGTGAGTATATAATAAACTAGAGCTTGAAGGGTATGGAAAACAGTAATGGCGAAAGGGAAATAGAAGACAAAGAGTGAAAGTTATATAGAGAAGGGGAGGAGTAAAAAAAAAGAGAGGAACGGAGACCGAAGAAAGCCTAACGTGAAGAGTGTGAGGAGAAATGGCAGGGGAAGTTTGATATGAATCAGAGAAAGAGAGGGTAATGAACGAACAGAGAGAGAGAGAAAGAGGGAAGAGAGAGAGAGAGAGAGAGAGCTTGTAAAAGAAAGAGAAAGGGGGTAAAAAGAAGAGAGACTGTAAAAGTGCGATGGAGAAAGGGAGGAGAGGAGGTCAGAATGGTAGTGAATGAAGAGTGAGAGTTATATAGAGAATGAGAGGAGTGAAAAAAAAGAGAGGAACGGAGACTGAAGAAAGCCAAATGTGAAGAGTGTGAGTAGAAATGATAGGGGAAGTGTGATATGAAACAAAGAGAGGGTAATGAACGAACAGAGAGAGAGAGAGGGAAAAGAGAGAGAGAGAGAGAGAAGTAAGCTTGTAAAAGAAAGAGAAAGGGGTAAGAAAGAGAAAAGAGACAAAGGGAACAGAGTTAGAATGATAAAGAGAGGAAAAGAAAAAGAGAAAACGAAAGAACAATAGAGGGGAATGGAAAGAGGGGTAAAAACAAAAGTAGGAGAAAAATTCAAAGGCAAGAGAAAGGGAATATAAAATATGAAAGAATTTAATGGCTGGTCATTCGTATCCAAGGCTGCCAGTCTGTCAGCTAATTACAGATACCCGCTCAGGCACATTTTGTGCTTGTTCGACACTCCAGAGGCCAGCTATGGTTTATACTGCAACTATGCTGGGCAGACCTTAGTTACAGTTTCTGAGAGAAAAGCGTGTTATCAACAATCTGAACAAAGCCAGCACGCTCAAACCCTCAGTCACGATGACTTGTGACTTCATACTAGCACAACCATTGACGACACGCAAGGATTCCGTCTACCAATGTAACTCACAAGTCTTGGGTCAACTCGTTGTTATCAAGCTCTTTCCAAAGGTAACCCACCCGAAGACCTCCTCCAGACCGATAACATCTAGAAGTGACCTTCCTGACAAATCGACCTGGTGAGATTCGAACCCGGGGTCTTATGGTCAGAAAGCGAACTTTCTAAACACGTGCCCATACACTTCGTTAAAATGAATCGAGTTCACTCAGTCAGTTACTCTTAAATTCACCTTCATCCCTGCCGTGCGCCAACGATTTAGGGGTAGATTCTCCGATTGACGCCAATTCAGCCAGGTTTTAATTACACCTTGAAGCAACCGGACGTCTAGCCACACTGATTAGATGTGATACAATCTGTCTATATATATAATTCCCTATAGGGGATGCAGGTTCTAATCCTGCCGGAGGACGTATATTTTTCTGAAAAAAGTTCTCGTATATTCGGGACGGTAGATGTAGTTGGATCACAAATACTGTTTTTTTTAATTAAACATTTTTAATTAAACTCGAAAATGAGTATCCATTAAAAATAACGTTTAAACAAAATAAATTAAAAATATGTCAGATTTAATCCATTTGTTAATATATATACATATACATACATACATACATATATATATATATATATATATATATATATATATGTGTGTGTGTGCATGCATATATATATATATATATATATATATATATATATATATATATATATATATATATATATATATATATATATATATATATATATATATAAATATATAAATAAAAGAACAGTAAGATTTACAATCCGGTCTTATTTTTATGTTTAAAAAACAGTGCTCGATACAAGAACTATAGAGCATAATATCATAATTATTTTCCATTTTAAAATATGGTTCCATCGCTACACAGGAATTACCATGTTTCAAAACAGAAACTAAAATTTCAAATTTAATTATAAAATTCAATTTAAAATCAATAGTAACCCATTAAGACGTTTATTTCATTTATAAGTACAGAAAATCTTAAATTGTTTATATCATTTATAAGCACGGACAATTTTAAATTATTAAGGTTACTGTAGATTCAAACATTTTGTAGTGTTAGTTGGGTTTTAAATATTAAAATACGACTTACTCATATTCAGACGACCCTTTCAAGAAATCTTTTTCAATGAAATTATCAATTAAGCGGTCGAATAAAAATGTCTCCAAATTTTTATCATTGAAAACTCAGACGACACGCGAAAAAAAAACAAAAACGGATGTTATTGTTTGTGAGCAGGCACCCCCACACCACCTTAACTTAATCTGATTTTGAAACTTCTTTATATTTGATATATAAGTTGTCTAAGGAAATTAAAACCCACTACCCTTTATCAAAATGATTTTGACGGCATGGGTACACCATTTTGAAATAAAACACAGCTGCACACATGCGCACAACGGAGTTTGAGAAAGATGAATAGATTGAGGAAGAATTATATTTGAAAAAAACTGAGATATTTTGATATGAATATATTTCAATAGAGAGATAGATATCAAGAGATTGATATATATATATATATATATATATATATATATATATATATATATATATATATATATATATATATATATATATATATATATCCAGATACGATGAGAACGAATAAAATTCCAGCGTTCATATCATTTAATTTAAAAGAGGTCTGAATGCAGTGGAGAGTAATATTTTTTGTTTTAGTACATTACACCGAAAACATGTCAAAATCGCTACACAATTGCAGCCGTGTTTCAATGCGTATCAATGCATCTCACCAGGCAATCGCCTGAAGAAAAAAACTGTCAGCTCGGTACACTCATTATGAAAACATGTAGCCACCATCCAGATATATCAGCAAAAAATCCTCGACAGTGACCCTTATTAAGGCCTCAGAAGAAGAAGGGAACCGGAAACCCCTTCTTAAACAGGAAACAAGGGATGAGCATCGACTATCCTAAAGAAGTGGGGTGCGTATGAACCGGGCGATAGGCAGACCTATCTGCTCTTATTAAAAATGGCGGAGGGGAAAAGGGGAAATTGTCTGTTAAGTTTAAACATAGTATGAGTCGAAATCTGCATTCCCAGAATAACGTTGGGTGGGGAATTAAAACTACACATAACGTATGAGTATGAAGTGTCTGTGTGTAAATCTTGGTTTAGCATTTCAAGTTAAGTATCGTCTTGGAATGCCATCCCAATGACTTCTTTTCAAAATGCCAAAAGTTCAGCGCATCAGGATATCGACAATTGGCTATTTTTGTTTGGACTTTTGGGGCGGGGATGGTAACCTATGCGTCATGAAACCTTCTGCCTTTCTCAAAAACTGTGTATTGATACCTATCAAACTCACACACACACACACACACAGACACACACGCGCGCGCGCGCACACACACACACACATGCACAAACACACACACACACACACATAGAGAGAGAGAGGCAGCATGTCATTATTGAAGCTTAGGTTATTGAAGACGACGGAACATTTTCGTTGAATAAGCAAGTTTCATTGTACTTGGGTTTTTCATCAACTTAAACCCAAATACAAAGAAATATTGGAGAAAGCAAAAAAAAAAAAAAGAAAAAAATCGAAAGTAAGATTATTAAACGAAAAAATTCCGTAATTCAATAACACATGCCTTAATGATATATATATATATATATATATATATATATATATATATATATATATATACAGTGTAACCCGGATATAAGAGAGTTGTCGGGGCCGGAAGAAGTCTCTTATATCCGGTTTTCTCTTATATCCGGGTTTGGTCTATTTTATTTAGGTAAGTATGGCTCTAATTTGGGATCAGAGAAAATCTCTTATATCAGGGTCTCGGCTTATCTGTATATATATTACACTATATATATATATATATCTATCTATCTATATATATATATATATATATATATATATATATATATATACATGTCTCTGTGTATGTGTGTATGTGTATTATAATAAAAGAGAAAGAACAGTAAGATATATAATCCGGTGTTATTAATATTTTATTTTTACAAAACAGTCCTCAATGCAAATCTACAGAGCATGAATATTGTATTATATAATATGAAATATAAATAAATATATTATATAAATAAATAATATTATATTATATATAATATTGTATAAATAAATTATATTATATTATAGATTATATAAATAAAATTATATAAATAAATATTATTATATTATATATAAATAAATATAATAATATATATAATGAATATTATATAATATATTATAATATATATATATATATATATATATATATATATATATATATATATATATATATATATATATATATATATATATATATATATATATATATATGTATGTATATGTATATAAAGAATTATTGGATGTAATTTTAATCCGACATTTTTATTACTTTAAACGTTCTTATAGTGGATATTCGTATTTGAAATAGACACACTGTTTTTATTTATTAAACAGGGTGCATTGCGTCAATCGGCCCGCACATTCGAGAAATCTTAAAAAAGAAAATGGCTTCTCCGGTTGAGGCAGAACATGCGTTCCCCCTTCGTAGGAGAAACCGCCTTTTGATCCGGCTTGCTTTACTGCTCAGCCACAGTTAAGCAAGGCTCTATTCATACCTTTTAAGGAAAGCGCATCCACTTCACTCAGATCATTTTTCTCGAAAGCCGTATCTGATTTATACCGGGTGTAAGAGTAAAATTTCCCAAATCGTGTAAAAACAAAATTTTCCAATTGTTAGATTAATATTTGGACCTTTGTATCATAGAAATGATTAAAGATATCTTACTGGAATTCTCCGAGGATTTTATAACACTATTGGACTCTATTTTGAGAAATAAGAATGTGTAAGTGCTCTCCAAGTCTAAAAGAAGAATCGTGATGAAATCGATCATAAACGAAAATGACATGTTCATCATTAATTAATCATAGCTAAGGATCGAGAGCTCACGAAGGATTGAAATAAACTTCAAAATTATACATATAATTCGAGGACCATCTTCCAATTCATTCAAGATGATCTTCGCCCTCTTCAACATCCTAACTTTCTGTCCTGAAGTAACAAGATACCCCACAGTTTTCACGTACGATTTCATTTTCAAGTCATTTTCACTTCTCTTTGAACTGTCATAGCTGAAACTCCTCTCTCGAGTGGCAAACAACTTATGGATTGAGTTGGATCTTTACTAATCGATATTTTTAGTTCAAAGTTGAAATGATGATCTCTTTTGCTGTTGTGACCTCCTCATTCAGTTTTCCTCTCTACTGACACATCTTTTTAAAACGTATTCCCCGTTCTCTTGATGGCCCTTGAATGGTCTTTGAAGATGGAAATCAGAGTATGAATGTTACTACTGAAGGCCTGAATTATCTTTTTCGTCTAGCCATTACTCAGTTGGGAAGACAGTGGGTCTGACAGAAAACGATTTTAACCTGTTCCCTTTCTCGCTGAATAACTGAAAGGTCTTTTCAATGATTCTTGCGACAAATGGTGTCAAGATGGCTAAACGTCTTCGAAAACACGGAAAAATGAAATGCAATTAGTTTAGTGGATTTTTACATATTAGACATTTTGTGGAATAAACAATTATGCAGTTCGCCGATTTGTACAATTTCACTGTTACACCTGGTATAATGATAAAATATAGTTTTAATATCTACTATAGGTATGGGTAAAAGTGCTCAGTATCAAGGATAGAACGTATATGAATATAAAAGCGAACTTGGACTCGGTATTGACCGCAATGTCAACTTTTTTGTTTAATCAAAATTCAAATTTTGCAAATGGAAATATTTTTTCAAAAGAAAAACATGTTTCTTTTCTGTATTCTTTTTTATAAATCTACTTTCTATTAATCATCATAGAGATCCTTCCCCCCCCATTAGAATGTCTGATAGTCAACTTCTTGAGAGCAACTCCCTGCGTCTGCTCGGTCTCACGTTGACTGCTGACCTGAGATGGAACAAATACATTGAGTCAATTGCTCTCTGTGCCGCGCCAGGAAATTTTTCTCCCCTGAATCGATACTCCAAATATACAAAACAACCATTCGCCCTTGCATGGAGTATTGCTGTCATATATGGGCTGGAGCACCTTCTGCTTACCTCGGAGTTCTTGACAAGATCCAGAGACGGATATGTAATATAATTGGCCCTGATCTGGCATCTCGTCTACAGTTGCTCTCTCACAGACGCGCCGTCGCCTCTCTCTGTCTTTTCTACAAATACTTTCATGGTAATTGCTCTGAGAAGCTGCATTCGCTGGTTCCCAGACTTCATGAATTCAAGCGCCCTACGAGGCTGGCATCCCGCTCTCACCATTTCACTGCCGAAACTATTAAATGTAGCCGTCTCTTTTACTCCAATAGCTTCATGTCTCGCACCTCTCGCCTGTGGAACACCCTTCCCTATTACTGTTTCCCTGAGAGCTATAATCTCCAACTATTCAAATGTAATGTCAATCGACATCTCCAGTTACCTTGATCTACCCACTATCCTTTCTTCTATCACTCCTATCTGCTCTCGCTCCAAATCTTCTGCAACCCCCTGCATCCCAGTGGTTAAAAAAACTAAATGATATACGCAGATGGGAAGAAAATAACAAAATAATATACACAGATAGGTAGAAAAAAACTAAATGATATTACTACCATGGAAATGCTCTGTAAAACTGACTCACAAGAGGATGATTCCGCGATCACTATAATCTCAACCTGTTCAAGTCTTGAGTTAACCATTACCATCCCTCGTATCCATATACACACCTGATCAAAAATTTAAGACCACTTGAAAAAATTTTTTAAAAGACTGTTTTTCATGGAAAAAAATTTAAACATTTCTTAATTTTATAATATAAAAGTTTATGTAGACAAAAAGATATAATCCGAACATTTTATTGAGAAATTGACATTTTTTTTTTATAAAATGAGGCGTTTTACACTTGATCAAAATTATAAGACCAGGGGTATACTTTAGATCTAGGGTAATTCCAATGTTTTTAGTTCAGTTAGAGATTAGCAATCACTGCGTAAAGGTGTCACCATGCCTAAAGCAAGCAAACTTACCGAAGTCGAGCGTGCTCGAATTCTAGATTTCCAAAATCAAGGTTTGTCACAGCGGGCGGTCGCAGCTAAGGTAAAATTAAAGGACAGTGCGAAATATGGAAACGCAAATCTACTGGTAGCCCCCTCCCCCCACCAAAAAAAATTCAATCTAGAATGTCCTGATGGCTTCCAACGATATTGGCATAAGCAAAACATGCCTCCTGAAATTTTCTCCACACGTCATAGTGGTGGAGGGTCCCCAATGGCATGGGGTCACTTTTCTTACAGAGGGACGATGGAGCTCCAGGTGGTGCACGGTCGTCAGACAGCGGATGGTTATGTTAGCATGCTACAAAAAGCATCGTTGGTGACGGAGGGTCATCGTTTGTGTGGGGATGGATGGTTATTTCAACAGGATAATGCTGCAATCCACGCTGAATGCCAGACCTTGACCTTTCTACAAGAAAATGGGGTTCATCTCTTGAGACATCCTGCATGCTCACCAGACTTGAACCCAATTGAAAATGTTATGGGGATGGATGGCAAGAGATGTTTATCGAAATGGCAAACAATATTCAACAAAAAATGAACTTCCTGAAGCTATCTTCAGAAGCTGGAGTAATATTCCTCGCAGATTAATGAAAACACTACTTTCTAGCATGCGCCAAAGAATTTTTTAAGTCATCAAAACCAGTGGAGGTACAAATCATTATTAAATTTGGTTGTTGAATGTTTACGTACAATTTCGTAGAATTTTTGTTCTGGTCTTATAATTTTGATCAAGTTTAAAACATCTCATTTTATAAAAATGTCAATTTCTCAATAAAATGTTCGGATTATAACTTTTTGTCTACATAACCTTTTAGATTATAAAATTAGTAAACTTAAGTAAGAAATGTTTAAAATTTTTCCACGAAAAATATTCTTTTTAAAAATTTTTTTCAAGTGGTCTTAAATTTTTGATCAGGAGTGTAAAGTACCCCTTAACGCCACCCTCTACCTCAAATGGACCCTTGTAGAGGGTACACCTTACGGTAAAGAAAAAAAAGAAAGATATAAATATAACTGAATGAGATAGACACACAGACTTTATATGGCCTTTAGTGCTTCAAAGAGACCCTTACACAGCACAAATTAAAAAAAAAACTTGCGAATCGCAAAACAAAAATTATGCTAGTACATATTAAATATTCATCCAATTTTAAAGAACAACTCAGTTAAAAAACAGATTAAAAACTTTAAAACCTTATCATGAATACGGTAAGGTCGATAAAAAAACCAAAATGCTGATATAATCGCGCCATTTTTTTATTTTATCAAGTGCTCTTACAAAATAAAAAAGATGTAATATTTTTAAAAAATGCTTTTCAAGGATCTCTGAAAATTAAAAAAAGAAATCCTCCAAGTTAAGCAAATGTGCATTTCATGTGAGAGTGTAATTTAGTCATTTTTATCACCTCCAGATGTAGTCATTTGATTATCCATATTTCTCAGATCACTGTGCCATGGTTACGAGCACCAGCATGAGTAAACTTTTTTGAACTCAGGAGATCTAGGGTCGCTTTGGTTTGCGTATCCATTTCAGAATTTCTATTGGCTTTTCAAATGTGTCGTCATGACTCGTAAAAACCCCAAGTACTTCAGACGTCACAAATGATGCTAATTATTCAGCGTTTAGCGTTTAGACAGTCACAGAATTTGTAAAAGAATTGCATAGAATTTGCTAGTATTAATAACTGTTTCTGCGCAACGTTTAAGAAATTAGGTATTTAAAATGCATTCTCTTGAGGGAGAGATTATTAAGTAATTTGGATGTGGGGATGTAGTGAGAGTATCACGAGATGTATTAGAATCATATCCAAATGTTACCAATTCCATGATTTCTATCTGAATTCCTGGGATGAGGAGTTATTATTTACACTATTTACTAAAACTCTGAACTCTTATTCGTTATTGAATTTTTTTTTTCTTTTCTCAATAGGAGCAGACAGGTTCGCATATCGTCCGGTTCACGCTCCTCCTCGGCCTTTTGAACAGGAGTTTATCCTTTGTGTCCTGATTATGACAGGTTATGTTTATTTCCGGTTCCATTTAAGCATTTTCCTTCTCTTTCAAATCCATGGCGCTTGCGTCTTGCTGACATTATCACCTTGATTTAGGTGGTGTCTCTTAATTTGTAACCTTCTATCTCGAGTGGCTCTTAGGTCTAGTACATGGTGAAACTCATTCGGGCTGTTTTCCTCCTCTTTGTTGTAGCTATCCCAACGTTTCGGTTGTTGTGCTCTCCACTTTCCTATATATGCTAATAGCATTTTCCTTCTCTTTCACATCCATGGGGATTGCTGACATTATCATCTTGATTCGGGTGGTGCCTCTTATTTGTAACCCTCTATCTCGAGTGGCTCTTGGGCCTTGTACATGGTGAATCTCATTCGGACTATTTTCCTCTTCTTTGTTGTAGCTATCCCAACGTCTCGGTTGTTGTGTCCTCCGGCCTTCATCAGGTGTATATCGATTCGGGTAACCTCCAGAGGATTGCGACCTGAATCCTTTATTTAAACTACGGGGCTTGCCACAGCCTATGTCTAGGAATTTCACGTCTAATTCTTATTCTTATTAATGCTAACTCATTTCTCATCCTGTTTGCACATATTCCAAGTACACACTGACCGACTCGGGGATTGAACGCACAATTACTTCGTTCACCAAATTCACGACCCAACACTTCTAATCTAGAAGCCGGGTTAAATAAAGCGATTAGCTCTGCACAAGCAGTTCACAGCTAAAAACCAGAAACATGGTATTTGCACTATTTACATTGTTCGGACATTTCGACAGTTGTACGTTCCGGCCTTCTTCAGGATCTGTCTATATTTCTGAGATATGGTATTATAATTGTTTAAACTATTTACATTGTTCGGACTGTTGTGCTCATCTTCATTGTCATATTCATGACGTTTCGCCCGTTGTACACTCTGGCCTTCTTCAGGATCTGTCTATATTTCTTAGATGTGGTATTTTAACCATTTATACTATTACATGGTTCGAACCATTGTTCTCATCTTCATTGTCATATTCACGACGTTTCGGTCGTTGTACGCTGTGACCTTCTTCAGGTGATAATTGAGACTCTCCGATTGAGTTTAGATAAGCGCTAGTTCTTTTGAATCCAGAGATTCAACTCCGGGGAAAAGTTTCCAGACACGAAGGAAACACGTCTACATTGTTCGACGGTTAAGACTCGACTGCTCGAAAAACCTTTCTTTATCTATCATTCCCACGCTGGATCAACCAATCAAAATCGACTTTTGTCTTGTATCTGATCCCTACGAGGAAGTCAGGATTAGGGATACACTTCCCCCTAAAAATAATAATCTACTAAACTATTATCTAACAAGGGTATTTAACCCATAGTTGGATGTTTTGAATTGAGAGTTGTCCCCCCATAGACCAGTTGCCACCTAAGGCTATTCCCAGCCTGTCCTGCTATTTATCCATAGCTGAGGGGATTCATAACCTTCTCAAGGGTTTAATAGTTGCACGTAAATGAATGTACCGTACTCGGTTGTAATTCGAACCAGGTTCTCTTTTTTCTAAACCTGAGCTGCTATCGATTACTTCATCGTATCCTCGACACAAGTAACCCACTTTTAATTAAAGGCGAAAGTAAGTTATTAAGGCGAAAATATATTGAAAGTGAACTAATTTCGGAATCTTCCACGGTAAATTTACGTCTAGGACCATGCATCATATTTCCTTTCTGTTGTAGCGTGTACCTAGGGGCGATAACGGGTATGTCCCCATTCACATAAATACAATAGTAAATAGTGTATCTTGGTCTGCAGTTGGATATTCGTCTCCAGCTGTGCTGGTCAAAATCTCTGCCAGACGCTATGTCGAAGGGCAGAGTCTCATCTTGGGAAACAGCTACCCGATCTACGGGGAATATTTGTCCGAGACTACAGGCTCGGATATACGCATCAAATTCGGCCTTGTGCCAAATCTGACCGCGCGGGGCGGTTAGTAGATATCCTGCAGTTGGAAATTCGTCTCCGGCTGCGCTGGTCAAACTCTCTGCCTCCGAGTAGAGAGGATCCCCAGACGAGGCTATGTCGAAGGGTAAAGTCTCGTCTCGGGAAACAGCTACCCGACCCCGTTTTATGCGGGATCTACGGGGTATATTTAGCCTAGCCTACGGGCTTGGATACCCCACATTAAATTCGGTCTTGTGCCACATCTGACATCATGGGGCGGTTGGCAGATAACCTGCAGTTGGAGGAATTCACTTGAATCACTTCTAGTAGTTGACTACTTCTACGCGCCGCTGGCAAATCTTATATGAGGCCTAAGTATTATCGTTCATTACCAACCTTCGTGTGACTATTCTAGTCAGAAACCATCTCTAGGTTAGAACAAATTCACTGCAAAGTTTTGTTTTATGTTAATTAAATCATGTACTATTTCTGAAGTAGTTGCAAAAAAGAAGGAGATGTAAAATTGGATTTATTTTCAAGCATTTACAGAAAACTGAATATTTTATTTATTTATTTATTTATATTATTATTTTTATTAATAATAATAATAACAATAATAATAACAACAATAAAAATACCCTACTCCTGATATTGAAAGCTATAATTACCATGACAATTTACCTTAAAAAACATTATCTTCTAAAAATATGGCCGGGCAGTTTCAAGATTTATATTAGCTTAGCTCGAGGATCGGGGGGTGGTGCTGAGGAGGCTCTACTCCTAGGTAGTACATCTCCTACGGGGGTGGGGGTACTGAGGTAATTATCCGGCGTCTGAGGGGACTTTAATTTTTCTGAAAACTCATAAAATTCGACTTTGTGTTAATTTTTTCCGACGTCGGCGGACAAATAAACCCCATTCCGACCGTTTGAGTCAAAGTAACGTCTTTTCTGTTATTATATATAACGTCTTGTTTCTGCAATGGCATGATGGCGGACAGATAAGAGATTGGATGGTTGAGAACTTGGGAAAACCACTATGCCATGACTACCGCCCAAGCAGTCGTAAGTGTACGAGTTTAGATAATTTCTTTTCAATTGTCGTCGTTATTGAATTTGGTAGGTTGTATGAAATGCTTACTTTTATCCTTGTTATCTGTATTACTGTCCTTCATTTTTTTTTTTATCTCAGTGAATTTTGTAAGAAAAAAAAGGTATAGAAACATTAAGTACTAACAACCTTAAACCTGACGCAAAAAGGAAAAAAAAAGTTGTAAAAAGTCCCAATAAATACATAGATGAAACATCTAGGAATTTAAATATTTTTCTCTCTTACCTTTTTTGTTTTTCAATATGAGTAGATATATTCGCTTATCAAATCTCTTCCCTGGTTTTTGAATAAGAGTAAATGTTTATTATTCTCTTTTTGTCCTAATAACCTCGGATTTAGTGGCATTATCGCTTTGTTTGAGGGTGAAATGATTTAAAAAAAATCATATCCCTTAATATCCTAATTATTTCAGATACAATGCTAAAAGGAAAGCTCATCAGCTTCATAAAAAGTAGAAATAAAATAATCTAAATAAAACTAGATGCATAATGCTACCTACCTGCTCAATAACGATAGCAACCGAAAAGATTTATTTGAAGTTACTATAAAATTTGTTATAACTACTTCAAAACAATACGGGATTTAATTAATGCAAAACAAAATAATATCAAAATCAAATTTGAAGCAGAAATATACATTATAGACTGTAATCATAATGTCAGAAGAAATACCCGAGTTAAACTCGTAGGAATTTAAATAAGAATATATATGAGCACAAAAAGCATTTTTTACGAAACACCGCACGCAAAGCGTTAGTCGTTCATCGTAATAAATCTTACAATAAATTAAAGAATTCAGTTTTAATTAAAACAGAAAGTAATTTATTAAAACGAAAATATATGGAAAGAGCGCTAATTTCAAAATCTCCTACAGTAAATGTTATCCACAGCATCATTTTGTAGGACCACATTTCTTCATCTGCGAGGACATTGTCGTGCATTTGCTGCCATAAAGGAAGATTTATATCTGTATATATAACATTCTGTGACATCTGTTAGTTCGTCCGCTCGTCCATGACACCCTCTAAAACAATTTAATGATTAAAATAACAAATACTAATAAAAATGCCATATTGTTTTTTGCATATCTAAGTTTTTATATTTCATCAATTGATTTGCGAAATCGAAGGAAACGAAACGCAAAGTTTGTAAATTTCGACAAAAATGTTAGCAATAATTTCAACAATATTAACAGATCACGACAGCTATTAGGGAGATGTAAATATAGTTTAATTATTCAGTATTATTATTGGTAATTGGTAATAAGCATTATAACATAGCACAAATAGCTATATAAGGATTTTTTTACGTGTTTATAGTTATTTTTTAAGTTTAATATCTGTTAGCATCTCATGGAAAAGGACTGATATAAAAGGAATATCACATGATGCAATATTTGAAATACGCTTTTTTTTAGAGATAGAAGATTATCAAAAACAAGGACTGTCGCGAAAGAGGTTATGTTTTATCTTCTAAGTTGTGGCTATCTTAATTTTCATGAAAATGACGAAAAAGATTTTAAAGTAAACTTAAGAACTGCAAAAAGATTCTTACGAAAATTCAGATACAAAAGCGATTCTAACTCTTCTGATTTAATAATGAATAAATTTAAAATTATATATTAATTACTAACTTTTTTTTAATTAACAACTATTTGTGCTCAGGTGTTGGCATTAATAGCTATCTGCTGATGTATTAACATTTTGGAATAAAACAATAATAAAAAAAATAATTTTCATCTCTCTGATAGATGTCGCGATATGTAAATACTATGGGGATTTTAACACGCGTCAGTAATGTAAAAATTTAGTTACATAAAAATTTAGAAGCCTTTTCTTTGTTTCCAATGAAATTTCCCTGTTTCTTAATATAGGGTGTCTCGCCAAAATTAACATAATTTAAAATGTGAATATCTGAGTAACTACACCATGCAGGCAAACAAAATTAAATAGGCTTCATGTTGAATAATAAAACCTTTATCTATCAAATATCGAACAAGACATTCAAAGGGATGTAATTTTTATAATCGATTTCAAAAAGCTCCACAAATGTTCAATATACGCACCTCCTGTGACACGACACACGTTAAGTCAGTAGTCCAGCTCCTGCCAAACACGCTGTAGCATGTCTTGCGTAACATTCTCCAGTGCATAAATGATTCTCTGCTTATGGTCCTCTAGGCTTGTAGGAAGCGGGGGGATATAGACATGTCCTTTCACATAGACCCATAGAAAAAAAATCAAGTTAGGTGATCATGGTGGCCATTTCGACAGCACATTTTCATTATGATTGATATGCCCGAGCCATGTTCCTGGTAGATTCTTATTGAGGTAAGTTTGCGCAGTGAACTTAGTTTTTATACAGTTTGTTAAAATTTGAGATCATTTAAGCGAGACTTTGCAAGGTTATTAGGCTACAAATTGATGCCAATTTTGGGGGATCGCCTGTACTTTGCTTAGCTTAAAAATTGCATCTCTTGCTATTCTAGTTCACGTTCGGATTTCCGTGTTTTCATTTTTAATCCTCTGTTAAGACGCGTTCCAGATATTTAAACTTCTGCACCTGCTTGATTTCACAAAGCTCCACAAATGTTCAGTACGTGCACCTCCTGTAAAACGACATACGTTAAGTCAGTAGTCCAGCTCCTGTCAAACACGCTGTAGCATGACTTGCGTAACATTCTCCAGTGCATAAATGATTCTCTGCTTATGGTCCTCTAGGCTTGTAGGAAGCGGGGGGGGGGGTATAGACATGTCCTTTCACATAGACCCATAGAAAAAAAAATCAAGTTAGGTGATCATGGTGGCCATTTCGACAGCACATTGTCATTATGATTGGCACGCCCGAGCCATGTTCCTGGTAGATTCTTATTGAGTTTGCGCAGTGAACTTAGTTTTTACACAGTTTGTTAAAATTTGAGATCATTTGAGAGAGAATTGACTAGGTTAATAGGCTACAAATTGATGCCAACTTTGGGGGATAGCCTGTACTTTGCGTAGCTTAAAAATGCATCTGTTGCTATTCCAGTTCACGTTTGGATTTCCGTGTTTTCATTTTCATTTTCAATCCTCTGTTAAGACGCGTTCCAGATATTTAAACTTCCGCACCTGCTTGATGTTGATATCTTCATTTTCGGAGTTGGCATATTTTCTCTTACTGACAAATATACAGTCCTTCTTCTTACAGACAATAGTTAGTCATTTAATCTCGCTTTCCTTTACAACAGCGTCTAAGAGAGCTTGTAGTTTTCTTTGTGTTTGTTGCAGTGTCATCTGCGTTTCTTATATTGTCAAGATGTTATATAGGAATAAAGTGTCGCTGCCGACACTTGAATTTGAACATAGATCGCCAGAGAGTAAATGCAGGCGATTCCATTATTGAATTAAGTAGACCACGTGACCATAGAGGAAACGCATATATGGAAGGTAGCGTGACGTCTAATTGATCTGCATTTCTAGTCTATCCTCTATTACTATTCGGATCGCTCTTTCTACTCGATCCTCTAATACTATACAGACCGTTATTCTATACTCTATTCACTATACTATTCGGATCACTATACGGATTACTATTCGAGCGAGTATTATCGAGCAAGTACTATTAGTGCGAGTGATATTTGAAGGCGTCTGACACTAGCATTGTTCAATGGTGTACTATAGTTGTATCTGCGATTACAAAGTCTCTACTACAACGAGCATTACGAAAGCGACAACAAGTATTCGTTGACATCACAAAAGTGGCAACGAGTGTTCGTGACATCACAAAACAAGAGCTCTTTGTTGTTTACGCACTCCATCCATGGTATTCCCAGTATTATTAAGTAGAACTATATATCTATCGGGAATCCCGTGACCCACCAGAGTCGTAGGGTCAAAACATGTACTGTAATCTCAGTAGAAGTGATGTTTCTTGGGCAAAATAGTCTGACGGAGCCCAACCCTCTCCAGGCCAGTTTGAATTCCGGGATGTTTTTTATTCTAGACAGGTTGCCACACAAGGTAGTCCTGCTACTGTACCCATAGCTGGGGGAAAAGAAGAAGATTCATACCTTTCTCAAGAGTATCATTGCGTAAATGAATGTAATGGATCCAATTGGAATTCGAACTCAGTTCCTCAATCCGAGCAGCTATCCGTTACTTCTCCGGGCCTTTTCTTCAGTAGAACTACATTGCCTAAAATCTCTTCTTTATTTTGCGAGGAGATGGTCCTCCATTCATTGCCATATACGAGGACAGATTTTACATAGTGTTGTAACCTAGAAAGTGTTACTGAATGAGGAATAACCAAAACGGAGGTTGGAAATGAAATGGTAATCTTTATAACATCAACAAAATACAATACTCGCCAGCGGCGGGAAATAGGCAAACCACTTCTAGTGGTGGACGACTTAGACAGGATATTATATTTACCTGCCTCCCCACGAGTAAGGATACTGCGTAAGTCCAAATTTAAAGTGGAGAAATCCTAACCCGTGGGCTCGGGCAAAAATTGGCCATAGACACCGCATACGCGGGATCGGCTATCTGTCTTCCTCACCTGAGGAGACTCTGCTCTTCGGCATAGCCTAGTCCGGGTTCCTCTCTGCTTAAAGGCAGAGAGTTCGACACAGCAAGAGCTTCCCACGATGACAGCTGACGCTGCCACAGCATAGGCAGTATAGGCAGCATATTTATATTTATTTTATAAACATACAATTTTGGCACAAGGCTGAAAAGGGGGGGAATGGGTTGAGGCTGGTCTTCACTGACTATCTTAAACCTAGCTAATCCGATTCACGATCCATTAACTCTAAATTACAATTCGCACATTCGCCATAAGAACTCATCCGTCAGCAATCAATCCTCCATATACTATAATGCCGCATCCTCTCAGGGGTCCCCACAAAACGTACCCCGTGTTATAAAAATTTGATGATGATAAGCCATAGGCAGCATACTGCCCCGACTTACAATAATGTCCAACGTATTTATAAGGATTAGGACATACTCATTAGTGTTCATAGGTACGGTATATAATACATAGTTAGGGCAACCCGAGGCGGTGTAATGGTTAGCAAGCTTGGCTAGCTAGAACAATTACGACTGAGTAGTGAGTTCGATCCTCACTGGGTGCCCCCTAATTTCGGCCTTGTGCCACATCTAAGCTACGCTTGGAAAATCACTTGGGGCACCTCGACTTGGTGTAATGGTTAGAAAGCTTGTCTTGTTAAATCACTTACGACTGAGTAGTGAGTTCGATCCTCACTGGGTGTCCCCTAATTTCGGCCTTGTGTCACATATAAGCTACGCTTGGAAAATCACTTGGGGCACCTCGACGTGGTGTAATGGTTAGAAAGCTTGTCTTGTTAAATCACTTACGACTGAGTAGTGAGTTCGATCCTCACTGGGTGTCCCCTAATTTCGGCCTTGTGCCACATCTATGCTACGCTTGGAAAATCACTTGGGGCACCTCGACGTGGTGTAATGGTTAGAAAGCTTGTCTTGTTAAATCACTTACGACTGAGTAGTGAGTTCGATCCTCACTGGGTGTCCCCTAATTTCGGCCTTGTGTCACATATAAGCTATGCTTGGAAAATCACTTGGGGCACCTCGACGTGGTGTAATGGTTAGAAAGCTTGTCTTGTTAAATCACTTACGACTGAGTAGTGAGTTCGATCCTCACTGGGTGCCCCTTAATTTCGGCCTTGTGCCACATCTATGCTAAAAATTGGAAAATCACTTGGGGCACCTCGACGTGGTGTAATGGTTAGAAAAGCTTGTCTTGTTAAATCACTTACGACTGAGTAATGAGTTCGATCCTCACTGGGTGCCCCATACTTTCGGCCTTGTATCACATCTAAGCTGGGCTTAGAAAATCATTAAATTATGGAGCACCTCGAGGCGGTGTAGTGGTTAGCAAGCTTGTTTCGCTAGAACAATTACGACTGAGTAGTGAGTTCAATCCTCACTGGGTGCCCCTTATTTTCGGCCTTGTGCCACATCTCAGCTACGTTTGGAAAATCACTATAATACAGTTTAATATTTCTTTGTATATAATAACGTTTTTCTGTTTTTTCATACTTTGTAAGTGTCGAATAAGTCCGGTCAGAAGACACGTCTTTGTCTTATGACCTTTCCTGTTCTTCTTCTATGCGCCGTGTCCCTTCATGACGTAGCACATCATGGCTCTCCACATCATCTTTTCTTGTGTAGCTCTTAATGACGTTTTGTCTTTTTGTTATCTCTCCTAAACCTTGCACCGCCATCAATTTACTCAGACTCTCTTTCGATTATTCGTTATCTCCCTCTTTTTCATTTCCTCTTGACTTCCATCTTTCTTGTGAGTATCAAATTTTCCAAGCCCTCTAGGAATTTCCTCATTATGCCTTTTTGTCCTAGGTAGGGAATTTCTTTAATTTTATCCTGTATCAAATTTTTCTTCCTGATGTTAAGTATAAGTGGCCTTTTTGTTTCCATTTTGTCTGAAACTTGCTAGGTAGGTTATGCGTTGTTTTCCTCTATCCCTCTTTACCTTTAATTTTATCCTGTGAGTATCAAATTTTCCAAGCCCTCTTTCCTCATTATGTGTCCTAGGAATTTCAACTGTTTCTTCCTGATGTTAAGTATAAGTGGCCTTTTTGTTTCCATTTTGTCTGAAACTTCGTTCTTGCTCACATATTTGGTCCATTTTTTCCCACTAGGCTTAGGGTGGGAAGATACATTATATGAGACCTGCTACTGAAAAGTCGTGGCAACACAAAAACGACACGAGACATGTAAACTTAACTAATTATTTATTCAACCTGTCCGCTGGATCCGTCTTGATCCCTGCATTTCCTAGTGGGACTGGAGGTGCTTACAATCTTCCTCATCATTATTGATGTTGTCAGTATTCTCAGCATCCTTCTGTAGCACCAAATTTATGTTGTTCAGTCTGGGGGGATTGTCTAGTATTCGCTGCTATAAAGCAGCATTCGTATTACAAAACTATTTAGTATAATTTTTCTTTTATTTTGTAACTAATTTTTCCTGTTTCTTAATAATATCTATTACTGATATTAAAATAAATCCATATAAAATTGAAGTTTTCAGATTCTAATCTAACTCATGGATGTTGGGATACATTCTCAAGTCGCAGAAGCGGCACCTGTGGGTTGTTTGCTAAAAACATTTTTATAAGAACATACTTGACTTAATCTGACAAATTTAGCGTTTCTCCTAAAAGAACTAATGATTCATAAAACCCTAAAAAACACAAGTATCTCATGCCTGGGAGCCAATGAGTAGACAGGGGACAGGGACGTGCTACTTACAACATAGGGGTCTGTGATATCTTCATAAATGTCTGGGTCTTTCAATTCGAATCAACAACAATGTTTTCACAGTTGCTGGTTCTATTTTCATCTCTGATTGGGTTAATACGCCCACTGACTTTTCTATTCGTCTGACTGTGTTTTCTGTTTATCTCGACGTAACTTGCCTGAAGACGAACCGGGCGGCCGTCCACTACCGGCTGCCATCTGGTAAAATCGTCGAAACGTGTGATTTGACCCGCTCATAACCCTGGCGGATTTCCGAGCCACGCTTAAAATGGCATATATATATATATATATATATATATATATATATATATATATATATATATATATATATATATATATGTGTGTGTGTGTGTGTGAAAATATATAGAAAATAGGAAAGATCTCGTTAGGTAAATAATCCAAAGTTCTTTAGTATTTTTGTTATTATTTTTAAAAAATAGTGCTCACTTCACTTCATATATATATATATATATATATATATATATATATATATATATATATATATATATATATATATATATATATATACAGAATTGCATATATATGTGTGTGTGTGTGAGTAAACAGGCAAGCCAGGATGATTGTTCTCGTCTATGCAACGGGATTTACGGCTGACTGCAAATCTAATCACTGGATTTTGCAAATGAATAGACAGACTGACCGCATTTGGTCTGAATGTTTACGGAGAGTAAGGGTTGCTTCTACAGAAAGCTGCAATGACGAGGCGGGTTCGAATTTCAGTCTAGTCTTTTGCGTTCAATTTCGCATTAATATAATTTTGGGAAAGGAAGGAATCCATTTATTCTCCTCCTGCAGATATGGGTTAAATGGCAGAATAGTCTGGGCTCTCTAGCTACCAGTATATAAGGACAGTTTTGAATTCGAAACAGTGAATGAGGTAACGGTTAACCACTGCACTATGTCATAAAACTGAGTCGCTAGACTGCCAATACGGAGGATCTTATTTTTGGGATAAATGCATGGCTGGAACCAGCCACAGTTTTCGGTAGAACTGATAAAAAAATAGTGTCACTGTGATTTTAAGTCTCCTATCTGCTATCATCAGATTTGAAATCAAAGTTTTTCTCTTCTTAGACTATGTTCCACCAATGTAAGAGTACCAACCCTCCCCAATATATAAAGTGTCCGTAAAGTCCCTGTGCAATTCAAAATACTTGTAGCTTTGTAACTGTACGAGATAGAAATTGTTACTGAATAGTATTTTTTTTATTGTTATGGAATAGTATTTGTCTATATTCCTGAGATGAGGTATTATGACATTAGGTACCTCCACTTTTTCGGCATAAATTTTCGATACCTAAGGTTTAAAATAAATTTTAAAAAATGCAAAAGCATTCCTGAAGATTTCATTTTAGCTTTAATTGAAAGGTAAAGGATTAAATTTATTATTCCCATTGAGTAAAATATTCTGGTGTATTTCAGATAGAAATTAATAGATTGGAATATCAAATTTAATTTCGATTTCTGAAAATTTTTTTAAAAGCGGCCATTTTCTTAATTTTGAGAAATTTGTAAACAAAAACAAATTTATCGATTTTAAAATTCTTCCAATATATATATATATATATATATATATATATATGACACGTTATTTGAGTAAAATTCTAAAATTTATAGTTAAAGTAATCTGATTTGAAATAAATATTACTTATAGCATAAAAAAATTATATACAACCATTCGGTCCTGTTTATCTAAGGCGATGACTGATGGACGATTGAGTGATGAAGCAATGACAGCTAGTGTGGCTGACTAGAATTGACATAAAATTTACGAAATCTAAGTGAACTAATTTTTTCGTTTTTTAACTATCTAGTAAGTTTTACAAACGAAGATATTTTCCGTAATTATTATTATTATTATTTATTGACTTTTATTTACCTTTCGAAGATGGTTTATGCAAATGATTACTAGCATTATTTACATTACTCGGACTGTTATCCTCATCTTCATTGATTGGAGTTTCGAACTGAACTCTTTATTTCATCCAACCGGGGTAGATTGTTTTAGTTCTACGTACCAGGTCTCTTCCGGATGTCTCAGTTATTTCTCTTTAACTCAAATGTCAAGTAATGAATAGTATTTATTTTATTATTATTGAATAGTATTTTTTTTTAACTAAAATCAAATCAGTAACACTCAATGAGGAAGACTACTTTTTGTAATTTTGTCATTTTTGCTGAAACTTTATTTTACTCCTACATTTCAGCTAAATAAAAAAAACAAAAAAACATTATTAATGAATTTAAATGTCTCTTAAGGAATTGCGTTTCTGATCAGTCTTAATTCGTTAATAATTCTTTTGGACATATCACTACATCAAAACGACTCACTTTACAAATTCCAAATGTTAGAGATTTGACAATAATTTTTTGTAACACTTCAAAACTGAAATGACTGCTGTATATTCATAATAAAGAGAATTTTTCACCCTAGATGAAAAAAAAAAAAAAAAAAACAATTGACAAATAAGTCCACTTTATCAACTGAAGGCTATATCTTGGTATTCAAATTCGCATTTATGAATTCTGTGATATTATTTTAAATGAAGGCTCAATCAACATTGGGTAATTATTATTTGCTGGACTAAGCCAGATTATTAAAGCACATAGAGAGGAAAAAACTTATTAATAAGGACTTCTATAATTAATGTACCATTATTCTATGACAGGTGCTCAACAAGATTTAATTTGGAAATTAATATCACTATATCAAAACGACTCACTTTACAAATTCAATCCGCCACATACTAGTAAAAAAAAAAATACAAATATAATAGACTCATGCTAATGTAAAAAAAGATTAAAAATAATAGCCGCATAAATAATAAAATGATATGTCCCGGAAAGGGATATATTTGATCGAAGTAGCTAAGTGGGTTTTGGCTATTGTAACCAAGTAGTACCCGGTAGCAGTATTCGACTGGTACTCGTCGTAGTCGCAGGTAATAGGTGTAGACCAATAGGATAGCCAATGGCGTAGTACAATGGGCGTCATCACAGACTTAAACACTGTCGTACATAAACGTCCGTCTGTATTTATGACGGACACCAGCGAATCATATTCCAGTGAGAGGGAACTCAGGTGTATGCATATTCTATTATATCAAAAAAGAAAAAAAAGCGAACACTCAATAACATCAACTACGAGCACGGCCACAATTTGCTGACCATATTTGTAAAATAAAAAACATTTCATCTCTCTCTCTCTCCATCTGTATATATATATATATATATATATATATATATATATATATTTAAACTACGCATTCGGTTTAAAAAGTCTTTGATAATGGCTAAAAGAATAGGCGAAAGCGCTCGGATATATAGAACATTCGAATAGTTTTTACCTACTTTACGTCCAGAAAAGAAAACATTTATCTACATTATTTACATTGTTCGGACTGTTGCCTTTATCTTTATTGTCAGATTGTGAATATGACAGCAAAGATGAGGACAAATGTCCGAACAATGTAAATAATGTAAGCGATCATGTATCTTTCGATAGATGACTGACGAGGCAGATTTTTTTTCCGCAGTAGGTTGCTATTTCTTTCTGTAGTAGATCAGTTGCCATCCAAGGCTATAGAACCCGGTCTGTCCTGCTATTTAAAAATACCTGAATGAGAAGAAGAAGAAGAGGATTCTACCTTTCCCAAGGGTATTAGTACGTAAGGGAATGTAATGGATTCGGCTGGAATTCGAACTCAGCTCACCGATTCTTCAATTCGAGCCGCTATATCACTTCTCGGAAATGTAGACATATCCTGAAGAAGGCTGAAGCGTACAACGGCCGAAATGTCGTGAATATTACAATAAAGTTGAGGAAAACGATCCGAACAATGTATATAATGTAAATAATTACAATACCTCATCTCAGAAATATAGACAAATCCTGAAGAAGGCCGAAACGTACAACGGCCGAAACGTCATGAATATGAACCTAAAGATGAGAACAACACTCCGAACAATGTATACAATATAAATAATTATAATACCTCATCTCAGAAATATAGACAGATCCTGAAGAAGACTCAAGCGTACAACGGCCGAAACGTTGTGAATATGACAAGATGAGGACAACAATACGAACAATGTATATAAATATTTAATATTTAAATAATTACAATACTTCATCTCAGAAATAGAGATAGATAAAAAAAACATATACGAACGAAAGAAAACTTGATAAAAAAGCTTAATCGCAGTACTTTTTAATGAAACTTGTATAAATGAGCGACTGCTGCCCAAATACACACAAAATATACGTATATATATATATATATATATATATATATATATATATATGTGGAGACAGAGGAGGTAGCGTGAGAGCAATAAACTGTATAGACATAATGTGCGTATGTAACGTTTTTCGCAGTGTGTCCTGATACTACGCATGCGTATATTTTCGGCAAGTAAAAATAATATTTCGACTCCGATGTGTTGACGCTGGGTCAGAATCCCTGTGATCGCGACCGCCTCGGGTTATGCCACATCCCGCACAAAGACATGCAATTGACCCCACGTCTCGCCTAAAGGAGCGGAACACAGCTGAACAGATACCATGTACCTTCCTTCCCCACGAATTGTAGAATTGACAGACGGTTGCAATTAACCCGGTGTCACGCACATGGACATGCGCTCAGTTCAAGAAATTTCCCAGTTTACCAGTACTTCCTTTTTTTTCGGCGGACCCCTCAGGCATCAGGGGTTGACACTAACCCTTCAAATTTATGTAGAGTGGGCGGGTGTTGCGGTTTTACGGAGACGCCCTCCTGGAGGAACTAGATATATGTGAAATCAAGCTTAGTAATTGTATTCAGTCGATCCTGACTGGGTAACTTTTAATCTGACCTTGTGCCTGGATATAGTAAATAATCATTTGATTGCATAATAAACTTCACTGTATGTCCTATTATTGTGACCCTCGACTCTATTAACTAAAATTATGATAGAATTATGATTGAGGCATAAAATACAGTGTGTCAGCCCGAAGATACAACACTTTGATCCCAGCCTGATGGCCAGAGAATGAAGAAAAGCGTAGATCAAGTTGCACTAGCTGCTCGGTCGATGAAACCCGAATATCTCCTCACAAGGAAACGGTTAATAATACAATTACCATTTATTACCTTAAATTCATCTGGAACAAGGTTACAGTTTTTGAGCACCGTGACTCTAAATTTAGTGTCTCTCTCTTTTTAGCGTTCATTTACGGATTTTCCGACAAATTCGTGTCGGGTCACTTTACACGGTTACTGGTGGAGAAAGCTAGTATCTACTTCACCTACTGCAGAGGTGGGCAATCTACAGCCTGCCAAAAGAATTCATGCAGCCCGCCAAATGTTCGTAAATTTGAAAGAGAAAGTTACCAAGCAACGCCAAATAATATTGTGAGCATTTTGTTTTTTTTATGCAGGTGTGCATATGCGGGGGAGAGTGCTGATTAAAAGGGTTGATATAGTATGCGGCCCAATAAAATTGTGAATTTTTTTAATGTGGCCTTTGCATTAAAAAGATGCCCACACCTGAAGTTTCTCTTATCAGTAGCTATCTTGGCCTATCACTGCACTAAATAGTTTTATAATCAGGGGTAATCAAATATAAAGAAAAAAATGTCTCCTCACAAATTGTTGTTTTATAAATACAATGTAATTGCACAATTAAATATTACCGCCATTACATTGGGGTACGTTAATTTTAAATGGCGCCTCTAATTAAGTTCAATTCTACGAAAATATATCGGTTAATCATCTAAAACCATAGATTTGTTCGAATCACTAATTGGATATCATTAGAACCTGATAAAACAGTGGACGGGGAGGTGTTGAAGGCTCCTTCAGAAGCAATAAGAATTTGATTTATTCTTTGTTTAATTAATAATAATAAAAAAAAACCTAAACGCCATTTTTGACTGATTGGTCCATTCTCTTTGCTTCTTCTGGAAGAATCTGGTAAATCAATTCCATTGTCGAAATGCAAAGAGGAATTTATATGTTTTTGCAATTAAATTTGTTCATTTCATTTAATCAGATTAATGGTTATAAATAGGAATTGTTTCTCTGAGATTTCTTCGATTAATTTTTTGTAACAGTAATTTGCTATATATATATATATATATAAATATATAAGACATTTTTATGGTTATACGTTCTTTTTATAGATACAAATATTTAAGTAAATGGTCTGTTTATAATAAACAGTATTAAACAATATTTACCGGCCTGAATGTCCGACAAATTTTCATAAAGATATGCATCCTCCGACAGGAATCGAACCTGTATCCTATACGAAAACCTCATATAGCTTGACGTGCTTTTACCGATTGAGCCACAGAGGAGTGCTGATCAAAATGTTTAATATACTATGCGGTCCAATAAAATTGTTAATTTTATATATATATATATATATATATATATATATATATATATATATATATATATATATATATATATATATATATATATGTGTGTGTGTGTGTGTATTTGGGTTACAATCCCTCTTTTATACAGGTTTCATTAAAACAACCAACAAGTTACTACGGTTAAGGTTTTAATTTAATTTTTTGTGTTCTTATAATTTCCTTCATTTTTGGACGTAAATGATGTAGAAATTGTCGAAATGTTTTGTATGTCCGAGTACTTTCGGCTATACGTTTAGCCATTATGAAGGATGAATTTTATTTTTACTTTTAACTGAATGCATGGACTGTTTTATGTGTGTATCTAGAGTTATAGGAATGTTTTATTTTCCATAATGTGCTGACCGTGTTTATAAATTGGTGAGACCTAATTGCCAGTCTAGTACTGCGCTTAAATTCAAAATAGTCTCGGTATCATAGCGAAGAGCTGTACAGTTGTCATGAATTTAATTATAGAAAAAGCTACAGGGAGGTAACTTTACGGTGGTGGGAAAATAACTGAAGCCGAGACGCCAGATCAGGATTAATAATATTGCTGATTCTTCAGCTGCTTTTTAGAAAAGGAGAGGGCCTTAATGTGTTACAACGCGTGGGATAGGTTAGTACTGCAAAACTAGACTAGAATTTCAAAATAAATTGATGGACAAAGCCATGTGTAAATATTCTGGCAAGACGTATTGTCGGCACTTTAAAATAAGTTATCTGTATGAAATTCTAAGGCGAAACTTAACTTGAAAGCTGTCCCATGACTCCCATGACTTGCTCAACGTCTTTCTGAGATTTTCAATTTGAGTTTGAAATTTCGTTCGATTTTTCCGTTTGAATTCACGCACAAATGCTGGTTTCGATTTGATAAAAATGGTCTCCAGAACTTTCAGATGAAAGTTCGAATGCAATCGACTCAGCCTATGAAACATACAATCATAATACACCGAAACGCATTGCAGATTATTAATAAAATGTTTGAAAATTACTGATGCGAATATAATAGAATTTTTATTCAAATTTTCAAGTTGACCTTCCGAATGCATTCTGGTATATACAGAGCAATTCTTTTCTCCAATAATTGGATAGTACTACTTATGTAATCACTGCAAATTTTTGAAGATTGTAGTTATCTGGGAAGCAAGAAAGAGTTTCATAGCTGGGAAGTATGAGTAGAAGCAGCGATTGCATCTAGCTAGTTCAACAGTAAAACGGTGGGACCTAATTGCCAATCTAGTAATACGCTTAAATGCATGTTGTTGGGGCATCGAGTACAGATCATAATCCCAGATATTAAAATCCCGAATGTCGAAATCCTGAAATTTAAAATCCCAAAATTTGAAATCCCGAAATTTTAAATCCTAAAAGATGAGAATCCCAAAAAATAATCTTTTGGGAGAAATTGGAAAAAATAGGCATTTTGGAAATACCTTTATTTCTAGACATTTACAAAATAGCGTTTACATAGTGTTTATACATTTGAAACATACAAAATTCATTTAAAAATATAAAAGCAGAATATATGAATAATTTATAATGAAAGATTATGAGCATGTGTCCTAAGATAATCCATAAAATCTGGTCGGATTTTACGATTGTTAACTATATTTTTAATCCTTTTTAAAAAGCTTTTTAAAAAAAAATTATGAAACCAGAATATGGCATAGGCGATGGGAAAATCTCGAAGACAATGCTCATGTCGGTCTTTATCGTATTATTGGAGAATTTTAAAAACAGCAGCTGGACCTAAAAAATGAATGTGAACGCATTCTCCTAGGAGAGTCTTGTCCAAAAAGGAAAAAAAAAACGCGTGTTTTATTGTAATGAAAGGCTTAAAAATATAGTTAACGATCGTGAAAACTGACAAGATCTTGTGGACTTGCTCGTAATCTTTCATTATAAATTATTCATATATTCTGGTTTCGTATTTTTTTTAATGAATTTTGAATGTTTCAAATGTATAAACACTATTTTTTTAAAAAAATTCTCACAAAGATTATTTTTAGGGATTCTGATCTTTCAGAATTTTAAATTTCGAGATTTTGATCTTTCGGGGGTTTTGATACATTCAGGATTTCAACATGGGACGAACTTGGGAGAAGAGTGAAACCTTTCCAAAAATTGAAAAAGAGCCCTTAGGGTCATTGAAAAAAGAATGGAATCAATTATAAAACTTATACTTCGAGGGACTTTTACACCGAATACCAGAAATCTGTGCTACAGCAGTCAAAGCTAAAGGAGGATATTTTTGATGGCATAGGTGATGGGAAAATTGTTGTGGAGTGATTTCACAGTGGAGGCTTGTATTTGTACTAAGTCGGTCCTAAAATAGGTTCGATGTACAAAACGTTAGGGACTTGATATAATAGGTATAATGCAGAGTAATCTTGTTGTGGTCGCTGATACTTTAGTATTCGACTAACTGTCGTCCGACATCGACTCACTGAGAGACTGACCCGTTACTCTTACTACTCCTACTTATTATAGGTAGGAGAGTCTATTAACTATAAAATAGGTGTGTTCCACTATAACAAAAATCTAGTAGAAAATGCTCATGACGGTGTTTATCGCAATATTAGAGAGTTTCAAAAAGAGTAGCGATACATAGAAAACGAATGTGAACGCATTCTGTCTAAAAAGAAAAAAAAATTGAAAAACCGACCAGATTTCATGGATTATCTTAGGGTCCTCGCTTATAATCCTTCATGATAAATTATTCATATATATTCTGGTTTTATATTTTTAATGAATATTGAATGTTTCAAATGTATAAACACTAATTAAACAGTAGTTTTCGAAAGTTCAGGAGGCAGGGTGGAGTAATAGATAACAGCTCGGACTGAGAAATTGAGGAGCCGAGTTCGAATTCCAGTCGGATCCATTGCATTCATTTGTATGCTAATACTCTTGGGAACGGTATGAATCCTCTTCTTCTCCGGCGATGGGTAAATAGCAGAACAGACTGGATTCTATAGCCTTGGGTGGCAACCAGTTTAGGAGAAGGAAAAGCTCTGAATTCAAAACCGGCCTCGACTCCTTTCTCGTTAGTTAGCCTACTTAGGGAGCCTTTCTCTTCTGACATCTCACACAGTTTAGAAATAAAGGTCGTTCCCCCAATTTTTTTTTCAATTTCTCCCAAAGATTATTATGCGGGATTCTGATCTTTCAGGATTTTGATACATTCGGGATTTCAATTTTCGGGATTTTTAATTTCAGGATTTCGACATTCGGAATTTTAAGGATCGGGATTATAACCCAAACACGGGACATCAAGGAAAAAGCTCATAAGAACAGTTGCAATGAAAATATTTGTAGAACAGCCACGTCACGACAGTGAGAAAACGACTAAAGTCGAAATGTCTAGTCAGGAACGATTATATAAATATACATATGTGGATATATTATTAGTATATTATTAGTATATTATTAGTATATATATATTTCTAACCCTCGGTTTTCACCACTTTATTATTTGTGGCGCACAGTTATTTTATTTCGTCGATCGAGCTCTGAAAAGGAACGAAAACCTGTCAGCTTTTTCTAATAATGTTTTTCTCCATTTTCTTTTTATTCTCTTTCGAGTTGATATTCATACGGGTTGTAATTTTTTTCTTTTTCTTTGACCGATTTCCTCTTTTTTTATATATATAAAAAAAGAAATATGTCTATTTTTATATCCTTAATTAGGTTCCGTACTCCCAATAAGATCTTTAAATAAGAGAAGCTTGAGAGCTATTAAAAATATTGAGAATAAACACATCATCCATGTTGTCTGACAGCGTCATCAGCTGACCAGATTGTGGGCTGGTATAGACTGGCATCCCTTATTCGATTATCGACTCCCTGGAGATGCTAAGACAAGAATTAAATTATAATACTGTACTGTCAGACACGCATACGTGAAAATAAACAGGAAAGTCTATCATATAATGTACGCAACAGAATTTTATTGACTTGAGATAGATGAAGTATGCTATTATTCATAGAATCCTTTGCGAAAAGCTAGACCATTTCCAGACGAAGACTCGAAGCGCCAGAGATATTATTCTACAAGGGGTGGGGAGAGAATGCCATTGACTGAACATGTAAGTAATGAGGAAGGTTTAAAGCGTGGACAAGGGGTACATCTATACTTACATTCACAAAGACACAGCTGAAATTTCTGGAAGAAAGACGGCTTGGAAAATTGAACACTCACGTGACGAACTGAGTGAAAGCGCGCTGAATGAAACCTGGAGGAGCCTGCCGAACGAGTTAATATCGATGGGTGCCAGAGAAGGGACGAGCATTGCTTAGAGCTGCAAGCAAGAAGAAATAGTGGAGAACTATGACTACCCACATCCTGAAGGGACATAGCTCATTAAAAAAGAGCACGAATGCTTTAAAACATAGCAAAGATTAAACTTGAGAAAGAAAATTAAATTAATTCTAAGGTTATCAGAACACGAAAGAAACATGAAGCGATCTTGCTGCTGAGTGCAAATTAGATGAGACACATTCCTCGCCATCTTGTTAAAAAAACAAACTAAGATAAAAAATGTTAGCCTTTACTTCCTCTGTAAATATTTTTTTTTATTACGAAATTGGTCCCCCCCTAAAGAAAACAGTGCAATTGTTTAATTCAGATAAAGTAAATTTAATTTTATTAAATTTAACGATAATACATTAGGTTTCCATTTTCAGAAAATGTCTGTAGAACTTTGAAAGATTGTTTAACTCTGGGAATTAAATAGAGAAGCTCCTACCGTTTAGGTTGTTCCCACCCTCGTTCTCAGCTTATTTCGCTAAGTTCTGAGAACGACAAACGGGCGGGATGAATTTGCCCGGAATATTTACCCCGAAAAAGAAAATATATTGCATAAATAATTCTTATAAGAAAAAGAAAGTCTCCCACTGAAACCCAACCAGCACATGTACATAAGGATAAAAATAGCTGATACAGTGTAACCCGGATATAAGAGACCCGGATATAAGAGAAACCCGGATATAAGAGAGATTTTCTCTGGTCGCAAATTAGAGCCTGTGTTAATGTATACATATAGATCAAACCCAGATATAAGAGACTTCTTCTCCGGTCCCGACAACTCTCTTATATCCGGGTTACACTGTATTTACTATTTTTTCTGAGTTTGGCACAGTGCTACAAGTTAGAAGCTCTCAATAAAAATCGAAATCACTATTCAATAGTAATGTTCAATTAGATTAAAAAAAAAACAGAAATATGGAAAGTGTTTTTAACAGAGGGTGTAAAATATGTCACTAGAATTCAAATGAATATTGGAATTGCTGAAAAGCCTTGTAGAGACTAAAGAAAGTATAAAGAGAGATAATATATCTTTACAAAGAAAGAAATGAATGTGGAATTGATATGTAATATCAATCCTTCTATATAGCAAGAAATTTTTATCACGTTAAACGTTGTTGTTAGTGGGTACTCGTATTTGAGTAGAGGCCTCATTTATTTTTTAAAGAGTATATATTTATTCATTTTCGTCCACCGACCTGAATGTTCGAGATGTTTTATTAAAGGTAATTTACGCTCTCTGGCAGGATTCGAACCTGCGTTCCTCTGGGCAGTTGGGCTACAGTTTAATCCGGAATGCTCTGCCCAATTGAAAACTGCTGATCAGAGCAGCCTCTCTAGAGGCTACTCAAGAGTTCAACCAAAATACTACCAACCCAGCACCCTCAGTATGAAAACACATAGCCAGCATCATATCACCAAAAATCCTCGACAGTGACCTTTATTAAGGCCTCAGAAGAAGAAAGGAACCGGAAACCCCTTCTTAAACAGGAAACAAGGGATGAGCATCTACTATCTATAAGAAGTGGGGTGCGCATGAATCGGGCGCTAGGCAGACCTATCTGTCTATTTGCTCTTATTAAAAATGAGGTGGGAGAGGGAAAATTGTCTGTTAAGTTTTAACTTAGTATGAGTCGAAATCTGCATTCCCAGAATAACGTTGGGTGGGGGAATTAAAACTACACATATTGTATGAGTATGAGGGGGCACCTCAAGGGGGTGTAATGGTTAGCAAGCGTGTCTAGCTAGAACGATTACGACTGAGTAGTGAGTTCATTCCTCACTGGGTGCCCCATACTTTCGGCCTTGTGCCACATCTAAGCTAAGCTTAGAAAATCAATAGGCACCTCGATGTGGTGTAATGGTTAGCAAGCGTGTCTCGCTAGAACGATTACGATTGAGTAGTGAGTTCGATCCCCACTGGGTGCCCCTTATTTCGGCCTTGTGCCGCATCCAAGCTCCGCTTGGAAAATCACTATCGTATGAGTATGAGGTGTCTCTGTGGGTAAATCTTGGTTTAGTATTTCAAGTTAAGTATCGTCTTGGAATGCCACCCCATATGACTCCTTTCCAAAATGCCAAAAGTTCAGCGCATCAGGATATCGATAATTGGCTATTTTCACCAATTTTTCTTTGGATTTTGGGGGTGGAGATACTGACCTATGCGTCATGAAACCTTCTGGCTTTCTCAAAAACTGTGTAGTTGATACCTATCAAACTCTCTCTCACACACACACGCACACGCACAAACACACACATGCGGCTAAGGGCAAAAAAACAGTCGTGGCTCTTGGGGCAGTGTTCCGAGTTTGGATGAGTATCGCTGCGGAACTGAGTGAGTAGCGGTGCTATATCGAGTCTAGTTTCGAGTTTGGTACAGTTGCTATGACGTTTACGTTGTATCGAAATGGTCCTGGTTTGATTCTCGATAGTCTATGCGCACTGCTGATGAGTCTCGTCTAGTGCTTTCTGCATTCTATCGAAGATTATTCTGGGCACGATGAATTAATATATGTATATATATGAATTAATATATCTATGTATTATATATTAAACAAAAAAGTTCCGTTGTCTTTAATAACACATACCTCAATATATATATATATATATATATATATATATATATATCATAAAAAATCATTAAAAAATTATCTTTGTTTAAGTTTGCATAAGAATCTATGTGCATAAAAAACTTCGAGAGATCTCTGACAGGAGAAATTCTGCTTGAAAGCATGAAATTGGCTTCACCTGACCGTCTGTTTCTTCGTGGCCAAGCGGTAAGGCGCGGCTGGCTAAATGGTAGCTCTGTCTAACCTGAGGGTTGTAGCTTCATAGGGCGCACATTTTTCTTTAATAAGATTTTTCGAATATTCAGGCCGGTAATGAAGATAAATAAATAAATATACTGTTTAATAACTAAACCGTGTGTCTACTCAAATATGAATATCCATTAAAATTAATGTTTAAAGTGATATATATATATATATATATATATATATATATATATATATATATATATATAGATAGATAGATAGATAGATAGATAGATAATATTAGTGGTAAATATATGCATACATATATATATATATATATATATATATATATATATATATATATATATATACATAGGTGCATACACATATATGTATATTTTTGAATAATAAATTCCAAGAGGATAGATTCCAGGTAGAACTCAATGTCCAGGACAGAGTAAGGATATAATAAAAAGGCTTAAACACTAATATACCATGGTCATAATTTATTCCATTGGAATCGTAAATACGATCCAATTCATCAGACCTACAAATTCAACCATGGAATATTATTTTTTTTTATATATATATATATATATATATATATATATATGTTACGTCTGCTTATTTTAGAATAATGTTTGTAATTTATTTAATCAAACCTGCCTAAAAGAGAATTTGTTACCTAAACACACACACACACACACACACACACACACACACATATATATATATATATATATATATAATGAAATGGACTAAGTCAAACAATCATTTTTATGTATTTTCTGTTGAGACGTTATTTCTCTGGATACAAATATTTAATTAAATGCTCTGTTTATAATAAAAAGTATTAATTACATTTAACGTCCTGAATTTCCGAGGAATTCCATAGAAGATATGTGTCCTTTATGAAATTATTCAGACATTCAGGCCGGTAAGTGTAATTAATACTTTTTATTATAAATAAATGTAGTTAATACTGTTTATCATAAACGCAGCATTTACTTAAATATTTGTATCTCTAAAGTAACGGGTAAATAGAATATATATATATATATATATATATATATATATATATATGTGTGTGTGTGTGTGTACGTATGTGTGTGTGTGTGTGTGTATATGGTCGGATTTGTTTATGTGTTTCCACAGTTTTCATCCGATTTCGATGAATTTTGTTTGTTTGATAGATAATTTTTCAGTGCCGGTTTTGAGTCCAAATTGGCTGGAAAAAAAATAAATACAAACTTGAAGGTGAAAAATCGAAAAACTGATCTTTTTACACTTTGTGCAAAAATCAACAGCAAAATTTCAACAGCGTACAATTAATTTACAGAGTTGAAATCTAACACAAAAGATTGTTAGAATTATATAAAAATTATATTATAAATAAAAAATTATAATATATTATTATTATGACAGTCCATGGCGGAGGTTTCTTCCTTGCAAGATTGAGAACGCAAAAACGGACCCATTTCAGGGCCACCCCCCCATTCAAATTGTTACCCCCCCATTTGGGGATGTGCCTCAGTTGCACTCAAATGTTATTATTAATATTGATTTTCGGGTGGGCTGACTTTAAACTTATACTATTCCAATTGAGAGGGCAAAAATTCCCAGTAATGAAAGACCCGGTCGAAGACGGGTTATAATGCTAGTATATATATATATATATTTAATTAATTCATCGAGTCTGATAG
Organism: Acanthosepion pharaonis; assembly: GCA_903632075.3. Classification (NCBI taxonomy): domain Eukaryota; kingdom Metazoa; phylum Mollusca; class Cephalopoda; order Sepiida; family Sepiidae; genus Acanthosepion; species Acanthosepion pharaonis. The sequence continues at coordinate 763,465 of CAHIKZ030000953.1, forward strand.
AAACCTCAACAGAATGCAGAAAGCACTGGACGGCCGTTTCGTCCTATATTTGGGATTCATCAGCAGTGCGCACCCACTACCGAGAATTGAAACCCTGACAGTTAGGTTGTCAAGCGAACATACCAACTGTTCCAAATGGGCCTCAGTGACGAAGAGATTCCAAATCAGAGTCAACTTAGCGCCGCTCGCTCACATATTCCGTGGCGGAACTCAACTGAGTTCTCTTAACCATAGGACTGTGCCCCCTGGAGCCATGACTACTCTCACCAAGCCGGTCCCTCCAGAGCATTAGAAGCCGGTTCAAGCGATGATAAACACACTGTCAGGGTTTCAATTCTCGGTAGTGGATGCGCACTGCTGATGAGTCCTAAATATAGGACGAAACGGCCGTCCAGTGCTTCTGCATTCTGTTGAGGTTTCTATCAGACTCAATGAATTAATTAAATATAATTATCAAATCCTCCTACTAATTACTATCTGTATATATATATATATATATATATATATATATATATATATATAGACTACTAGTATATACATCTATCTATCTATCTATCTATCTATCTATCTATCTATCTATCTATCTCTCTCTATATATATATATATGTAAGCAAATATATGGATATAGATCCGACAGTATGAAGAAAAATATACAGAAAAAACAAACAAAAATCTTAATATGCAATTATGCTGTATTAATGTTAATATAAAGTCAACGTCGGATGTTTCGGTCTATTTCATGTTGAATTTGAATATGTTCTAATGTTAATTATGTTTTATGAGTATGTCCTGATGATGGTCTAAAATAGACCGAAACGTCCGACGTTGACATCATATTAACATTAATACAGCATAATTGCATATTAAGATTTTTGTTTGTTTTTTCTGTATATTTTTCTTCATATATATATATATATATATAACATAGAAAAAAATCCATCATGGATAATTTTTTTACGTTATAGTGAACACTCAGCACATTGTCAACCGTTTTGCATTTAAAAGCATAATGAAAAACTAACCGTAATGCATAACAACGCACAACTTTGTATAAATACTAATATTAATGAAGAATATATAGTTTTCTATTACTTGCAACCCTGAAGATGATCTTGGAAAAAGGTCGAAAGTACTTGGAAAATGAAAATACAAGAAATTGAAACAGCTATAGCACATTTCTCTCATCCTTAACATCTATACAAGGAAGGTTATTCGTGAGCATGAACGGATTTTGTTAAAAATTAGCAGACATAATGTCTGTAATTTATTCAATCAGACATGTCTAAAAGAGAATTTGCTGCCTAAATACACAAATTTTAATATATATATATAATTTCTTCGAAAACTATAAAATAAATATGTTACAAAATCACTACAAAAATAGCCATTTTGTTTCAACAGAAGTGTTGAAGCATAATGGCTATTTCTGTAGTGATTTTATAAGATATTTATGTTATAATTTTCAAATATTTTTGCGCTACTCTGTATTGAGCACTCTTTTAATAATAGTATCGTTTTGTTATTGGAATTTACTCCGTATACACCAATCCTATACTTGGGTATGTATATATATATATATATATATATATATATATATATATATAGCTACAACGTCGCGTAATAGATAGCAATTTATTTCGTTAGATCAATTACAACTGAGTAATGAAGACGATCCCTACTTTCTGCCTCCAAGCTACCAATTTTTTATTCCAAACTCTTGTTTATTTTATTTTTCATTTTTTTTCAATCCAACTATTTATTGCCAACTCCTCTTCCTCTTTTTTTTTTTTCTTTTGGATTCCGTAAACAAAAATTGAATAATTTTTTTTTAACCAACCCTTCTTTTCCGCCATTACAACTACTTCACAGAAGTCAGTATTTCTTCTACCAGACAACATAATTTATTTTTAAGAGTTAACGAATCTTATGAGTCGATATGCTAAGTTTGTTGGGCTGCTGGGTGAATATTGCGCGTTTATGTGCGACTATCAAAATTATACTTTTGGTTACTTTTTATTATTAATTCCACATATTATTGCAAAGAGTTTTTAATATAAAATTGGAATTGTTCAAGTATTGTATGAATTTTACATTCATTTTGAAAAGAACTATTTCAGGCTGATTTAATTTAATTCAGATGAAGTCTAGTGTAATGAATAAAACACTACAGTCTGTAATTAAGAAATTAGATATAACTATTTCTCTTGCACGACGAGGAGAACCACTTGGATTTCTTAATATCCCCGACTATAATCAAACTAGTAAACATTGTAAAAAGAACCACATTTTTTTTCTAAATACATTACAGAAACTTCACACTTAATTTGCTTCACACTTAATGCCTTAATTTGGAACTAATTTGTCAAGAAATATTTGTTGATTTTGTTTCGCGGCATATCAACCTCGATGAGTTATTTAATGCCGAAATCTAAATATTTTGAACACAATCTTATGACTTCAACCACAGATAAAATGTATTGTTAATTCTGCTATAAATAGGTATAGTTGGTCATTTTTTTAATGTATTGCTGGTATTTTCATTATAAAAATATATTTTTGTACTTTCATAGTCTTTTTTTTTGTGTGTAAATTAATTATGTGCCAATAGCTGAGGCTGTTCTCAAATTACAGTGTTTCAAAATAAAAGTATCCGTGCTTTGATCTTTACTCCTAGAGGCTGTAGCCCAACATATCATACCATTTTGGAATCAGGCCGACTCCGTGAGTAAATTAAAAAAAAAAAAAAATACTTGGTCGGATCTGGACCCGCAATCCTGAAATTTTGGATTCCCGAGTTTTTATAACTGCGATCGAACAAAGAAAAAAATAGGGAACCTATATTAATTTAATATGTTTCACTTTTATTAAAGTTTCATAAGAGATTGAGAGAAAAACAACAACAACTTTATACATATACAGAAGGTCCTCGGGTTACGTCGGACCTGACGTCCGGCGCTTCGGGGTTACGTCGCCATCTCTCATAAGATAATACGTCGTCACGCTGCGTGGCATGAGGAAAGACGGCGTTGTTGTTTCACAGGCTGTACGCCATATTGGATTGTGATACATTCGCTATCTCTCGTTTGTGTTGTTTCCTTGGCCTTCGTTATTCGTGGGTGCATATGCAGTAGAGTTCAGACCTATGTTGAAAATCAGGTTACGTCGCACCGTAATAAAGGATCTCCGACATATATATATATATATATATATATATATATATATATATATATATATATATTGTCATTCAGAGACAGACTGTTTCGCTGTATCACGGCTCATCAGTGTGGCTAGACATCAGATTGCTTCAAGCCTGGATCGAAACCGAATTGATTTGGCATCGGAGATTTTTCCCTAAGCTATCGGCTGACGGCAGACAGGAGGTGAATTTCACATATTTATTTTGAATAAACATGCCAGTGACTGAGAGAACTCAATTCAAAACCGTTGTACTTAGTGGATGCACGTATTTAATTAGAAAGCCTTGGTTTTAAACAATCAAATAATTTGCTTGAAGCCTAGTGATCGGAATTTTGACTAATAATATTTTCGAGCTCTAAGCTAATAGACATTAATTTAACAAAACTATCTAATTAAACAAATGTGCCCACTAAATATAACGTCTATAGTAGTAAAAATAATGTCTAATTAAAAAGAAATATCCATTAATTCCTAATCAAATGGTCCAGTAGTATCTGGACCTCTTCCCGGGGTATGAAGGGGTCAGATATACATAGGGTTGGCTTTAGTGATGTGGATTCTAATACAATTTTGGGGAAGTATTCCATGTATATGTTAGCCACTGCTGGGGATAACAGCGAGCCTTCATCTTGCCGATATATATCTGATACCATGTCGTTTGTGTACAGAATGTCAGCATCTCCATCAATTTACTTACTCTACTTAATTTAAGAATAAAGTCGTTAACATCCAAAAAGTTAGGTTTCTTTAATATCTAAATGTTGATTTGAGTTCAGCATATACATTTGCATGGAAATAAGACTATTTGGGAAAAATTTGAAGGGATATTAGCGCTCGGGTGTTAAAATGAAAATTTACCATTTCGATCAACTCGTTCAATGGCTGATAACGGCTAATGATTTATTATTTTAAAATACAATAATTGTGGCACAAGGCCTAAAGGAGAAGTGCGGATAGGGTTGGTCATCATTAACTATCTTATACCTAGCTAATCAGATTCACGATTCATTCATTGCAATTAACTCATTCAACACAAGAAGTCATCCTTCACCATTCAGTACAACATATACCATAATACTGCATATTCACATGTAACCAACACAAAAAAAAAAAAAAAAAAAAAAATCCATGGCGTAAAAATTCTTTATGTACATATATCCATATACAAATATATATATAAAAATATAATTTATTAGTATACTGGTCCGTTCTCCCAGGGAGGAGTCCGAGGCCAGTCTGTCCTTGACTACTGACAGTGCCTCCTCCGTGGAAACCTTGGTGAACAAACTCACTACGTCCAGGCTCCCCGTCTGGTTGAATTAGATAGGAGCAACTTTCATTACTTCCACGAAATGGGCCGAGTTTCGGATTATATGATGTCGGCATGAGTTTCCGACATATGACAACACAGATGAGGACAACAGTCCGAACAATGTAACAAATAGTGCAAATAATTACAATACCTCATGTCAGAAATATCGACAGATCCTGAAGAAGGCCGGAACGTACAACGGCCGAAACCTCGTGAATATGGCAACACAGATGAGGACAACAGTCCGAACAATGTAAATAGTGTAAATAATTACAATACCTCATCTTAGAAATATAGACAGATTCTGAAGAAGGCCGGAGAGTGCAATGGCTGAAATGTTGTGAATATGGCAACAAAGATGAGTAAAACCGTTCGAACAATGTTAATAGTGTAATACCTCATCTCAGAAATATCGACAGATATTTATTATTTCTGGTTCAATAATTACTGCTCTAGTCAAATATCAAGCACTTTATAGTCAGAAAGAACTTTTAGAACTGCTTTTTTGTGCATATCGTTGTTATTAGGAACGGTTCTTGTGCACATTTTGTACAGTAGCATCAGCTTCAAAATTAATCTCTAATTAGTGAGATTTTAAGTCGAGTCGGTAGATCTGAATAAAACTCGCTTCAATACCGCCTTTGAACTTCAACTGTATTTTTGCATATCAGGATGAACTTTCTTTGTTTAAAGCTAAGCCTGGATTATATTAGTAGTATTAACGTGTAAATCCGAAAAGAAAGCAAGTTAACTTGAGCTATACACCATACACGTTAAAACTGTTTATATATGTAACTGAGGTACCCTGTATATGTATATATAAAACAGGTTTTTCTCTTCAGTGGGGATCGAACTCACTATCGTAGTATTGATCTGAGAAGCTAAATAAGAGCTCACTTTAACTATTTTTCTCTCTTTGAACAAATTTCGATGGTAAATTTTCATTTTAACACCCGAGCGTCATTCACTGCTGAACTATTTTCTTTCAGAAATTAGTACGCGCTTCTGTAAAAAGAATAACCAAAAAAAAACAAAAAACACCTAATCCTAATTTGAAAGTTAACTGCAAGGAATTACGGTGAAGGGAGTAAATAGGCCCAAATTGTATACGTCCACCGACAGAATTCAGCACTTAATTACTTATCAATAAGCCGGTAATGGCTGACGAAAGACCAGGAAAAAGTCCGATTTTTTTCGGGTCGTTAATATCCAAAAAGGTAGGTTTCTTTAATATCTAATTGTTGATTTGAGTTCAGCATATACATTTGCACGGAAATAAGACTATTTGGGAAAAATTTGAAGGGATATTAGCGCTCAGGTGTTAAAATGAAAATTTACCATTTCGATCAACTCGTTCAATGGCTGATAACGGCTAATGATTTATTATTTTAAAATACAATAATTGTGGCACAAGGCCAAAAGGAGAAGTGCGGATAGGGTTGGTCATCATTAACTATCTTATACCTAGCTAATCAGATTCACGATTCATTCATTACAATTAACTCATTCAACACAAGAAGTCATCCTTCACCATTCAGTACAACATATACCATAATACTGCATATTCACATGTAACCTACAAAAAAAAAAAAAAAAAAAAAGAAAATCCATGGCATAAAAAATTCTTTATGTACATATATCCATATACAAATATATATATATAAAAATATAATAACCGTATGAAATGAGGGGCGATGAACCCTAAAAACAAACTAAAATGTAAAAAAATTGAAAAAAGTGAAAATAACAGATGTTATTAGGACGCGTCCACCCCACAAAACATAAGAGTGGCCTCTGTATTCTCTTTTCACACAGAATCAAGTAGCTCAAAAAGGCGGGTGTTAAAAAACGAATAGTTCAATCCCAAGAACCCCCTCTATATAAATAGTACAATCCCAAACACCCCCTCTATTTAAATATAGACCGAGTTACGAAAACCTATAAATTAGATTTTTACACAATGCTTTTGGTTTTAAATTATTTAGTATTGTTCCTGGCGGGTCGTTCGAATATCTGATTATATATATTTTTTTAATAATGATGAAATATTTACGTATTCTATGGAATGGTCAGAAAGAAGAAGCGGACCCTGGAAAACCAAAGCGTTCAAATAAGCCTGCCGAACGCCCAAAATCATCAGACGAATCGGCCATGCTTTCTGCTATCAGCAATGCCAAAGCAAGGCTGGGATATGGCGTTAAAAGTTCCAATGTTCCTGCTCAGCAAAATTATCAATTAAAAGATGCTGACAACCCTGTTGGGGAATTTATCCAGCCGACATACAAGAGAGAAGGTGGAGAAACTGCGAAGGATTCTCTTTCACAGTTTTTCAAATAATTTTTTTTTTTTTTTATTAAACTCAATTATTTTAACTTCAATAATGACTTTAAAATATCGCTTACGTATGAATTTGATTTTGAAACAAATTCATCTGAAAATGACTTGCGGTTGGGGAAACGTTGTTTTTTGTTTTTAAATAAAATTGCGGAACTAAACTAAAAAAAAAAAAAATTGCTGTCTCCTGCTAACAAGTTTCTTACGCTAGTATCTATAGACTCATTAAGTCATTTGATGTTTAGCTTCGGCAAGCAAATGTGCCTTGGAAGAAATATAAAATACTTTTTGTTCCAATTGATAATAAAAACGTGCTGATTTGCAAAAGAAAGAAAAAACACTTTCATATGAAAAGTTACCGATGAAATATACGAAAACTCTATGTACAAAAAAACTTACGCGTTGAACCCAAATTCACTATAATATTGAACAGAATAAAATGTTTTTTCTTTACGCGATCATGTCTGTATGCTTAACCAAAAATCTAACTCGTGTGTACGTATATATATATGTGTGTGTGTATATATATATATATATATATATATATATATATATATATATTGGGTTGGTGCATAATTATCAGGCGTTTTAAAACTATATTTATTATAAAGAAAGAAACATAATAATCCAACAATAACATTTTAAAATGATTATTCTGAGGCATATGATTATCGATACGCATTTTTCTAACCTGAAAATAAAATATTTTTATTAAAAAAAAAATAAACAAAAAAATTTTTATTAACAAATAACTCGCCTACGAAAATGCCGGATAATTATGCACCAACCAAATATAGGTTGTTCCAAAAGTTACATTACCATTAATAACCTTGTAAATTTTATAATTACAGTGTAATCCGGATATAAGAGTGATTTTCTCTGGTCCCTAATTAGAGCCTGTGTTAATGTATATAAAATAGACCAAACTCGGATATAAGAGAAACCCGGATATAAGAGACTTCTTCTCCGGTTTCGACAACTCTCATATCCGAGTTACACTGTATTTACCAGATGGAATCATGTTTCTGTATGCAACAATATATTATTAAGAATTTTTATTGGTCGAATTATGGAAGATGATGTCATTCAAATTTTCTCTGGTTGCTATTTCACAAGTGTACGTTTTCTGCCAATTGTTGCGGTACTTTTGGGACCGCCCCCCCCGCTATATATATAGTTAACGTCATAAATGATTTTCCCTGTGTCGATTCTGAATCCTTGGTGGAAACAGTTTAAATATAGACATTTATTTTTAAATATTTTATTATAAACGTCAGTGTAAGTTATTTTAAAAACAGCAATTTAAAAAAATATATTTTTCTTCATTTTTCGATTGCGAATTGACCTAATTCACATTTGCCAGGCTTGAATTACGGGGAAAAAACGTAGTTTATCAGGACCTTTTTTTTTTTTTTTAAGCGTTTCAACCCAAGCAAGGCGGGAAGCCACTAGCACGTAACGGGTTACAGAGAATTGTAGCTAGACCAAATAGGAGTGATAAAGGGAAAGACAGGTGATAGATCAGGGCATCTAGAGACGTCGATTGACATTACATTTGAATAGTTCGTGATTATAGCTATCAGGGAAACAGGGAAAGGGGAGGGAGTTCAACAGGCGAGAGGTGTGAGATATGAAGCTATTGGAGTAGAAGAGACGGCTTCATTTAACAGTTTCGACAGTGAATGGGTGAGAACGAGATGCCATCCTAGTTGAACGCTTAAATTCATGAAGCCTGGGAACCAGCGAAAGCAGCTTATCAAAGCACTTACCATGAAAGTATTTGTAAAAAAGACAGAGGGAGGCGACGGTACGTCTGTGAGAGAGTAACTGCAGACGAGATGCCAAATAAGGGCCAATTACGTTGCATATCCGTGTCTGGATCTTATCAAGAACGCCGAGGCAAACAGAAGGGGCTCCAGACCATATATGGCAGCAATACTCCATGCAAGGTCGAATGGTTGATTTATAGATATGAAGGATCGACTCCGGCGAGAAAAATTAAAATTAAAAAAAAAAAAAAAAATATAACTATAGCGAATATGTTGTTACATAAGGTCATTGAGGGCAATACGTTTCGAAGTTGGTTGTTGAAAAAGTGGTGCCATGAAAATTTACCACTTCAGTTATTTGGATAAACCTAAGTCTGGACAAGCAAGAAAAAAGAAGCATATCATTATTACGAATGGATAAGTACATTTACTGTTGAGTCATAGAAAAATGACTGCGTGTCGAATAAGAAATTGCGTAAATGAAACTGTTTTTGAAAATAAGCGTGACGTATGACGACTGTGAAAAGAAATATCGCCTGAAGCAAGTTAAATTTATGGGACGGGTTTCCGTTTTTTATTTTTTATTTTATTTATTTTTTTACTTATTTTATTTTGTCAATGCAAATATTCATTTTCGAAATCTCAGTGAAATAAATCTGGATTCTGAATAATTTTGGCAGATAGAGTTACTTTTTGAAAAGCCAAGCGCTACGAAATTTTGAATTTCGCTGCTTGAGATTTTGGGGGTTATTTCATTTTCTTTTTTAATATGCTGTTCTAAATCCGGTTAGACATACGAAGAAATTTAATTCAAATTTTAATAGCTTAATTCCATATTGAAAGTTCAGTTAGGTTCTTTTTTTCTCTTCACACGTTCTATATAAATTCATAGCCCGACATATATCATAATCCATATAAATCTCTTTTTCTGATTTGCATGATTGAACAGCAACAAGCAGTTGTTAACGAACTAGCTGATGCTTTAAACTTATATTACAGAACAGTTTTCATTTAGAAATTAGGAGGGTGTTAATCATATATCCAATTGACAGATGGATCATGAACCAATACTTGTATCTGCTGTTCAAGATGGCAGTGGCTGGCTCGTTAAAAACACCTAAACCGTTCAATATAAAGAATTTGTACGTGATTTGTCTGTCTTCGCATTTTAAGGTACAAGAATATAGACTATTCAGACAGTCACTTATATGCCATGCGTGATACACGCTTAGGCGATCATGTATCTTTCGATACATGACTGACGAGGCAGATTTTTTCCCGATGTATGTTGCCATTTCTTTCTGCGGTAGACCAGTTGCCATCCAAGAAAAAATTGTTTTCAGAAAAGATTTTTATAAATTTCAACTAACTTCTCAGTCAAAGAATGCCGAATGTTTCCTTATAGGGGCTATTTCGTTTTTCAGTTGCTAACAGAAATTGGATGGTCAAGCATCACGCTTTTATTGTGGAAACGTTTATCGAAAATAGTCTGTCAGTCAGATATGTGTCATACGCCCATACACGCTTTGACGATCATGTTTCTTTCGATACTAGACTGACGAAGAAGATTTTTCCCGCAGTAGGTTGCCATTTCTTTCTGTGGTAGACCAGTTGCCATCCAAGGCTATAGAACCTGATCTGTCCTGCTATTTACCCATAGTTGGAGGAGAAGAAGAAGATTCATACCTTTCCCAAGGGTATTAGCACGTAAGTGAATGTAATGGATTCGACTGGTATTCGAACTCGGCTCTCCAGTTCCTCAATCCGAGCGCTATCTATTACTTCACCGAATATAACCGTATATTTTTAATAGATGAATGCTGGATTCACTTTGTTTAAATAGAGTTGAAGAAAGCTTAAATCTATCTTCTTCCCTCCACATCTACGGGTAAAACAGCCGATTACCTTTGGTTAGTACAACTTAATGAGTCGAAGAAAAACTGTAAATTTAAAACTGTGGCGAAAGCAACGGAAAACGACTCCTCTAGCTTTCACAAGACTTCATAACGATTAACAATTTACATATATTAGACTAAAGGAAATTGTGGAGAGCTATGATCAGTTACGTCCTGAAGGGAATTTTTTTGGTTGATATATTTTTCGGCCTTACTCGGAGGTATTTTGTATTCGATGGTATTTTAAAAAAATCTTACATATAATATACAGCCATAATGATTTCGAAAGGATCGAACAAAATGAATAATTTAGTCAATCATATTATTTGGCAATTATTCAGTTCAATCGATAGATTATTCGATTTCATACGCATGAACTGTTTTCGTTTCTTTGACTGGAATTCAAACTCGGATCTCCGATTCCTCAATTAGAGCTGCTATCTATTCCTCCACCGTGCCTCCTCTTACCAAGAATAACGAATTGGTAACTAACAAAAAGAGCATTCGCCTGCCCAATCACATGCCTTGAACCCATGCGATTTTTTTTTCTGTATGGATACCTAAAATCAGAGGTTTACACTCATCTCACTCGATCTATTGAACAATTAAAAGATGCCATTCGTGATTAAATTGCTGCCATTCCGCATAAAATGACCCGTTGAATTATGGACAAATTTCGTGAACGCCTTCGACAGTGTGGGAAAAGTAACGGCACCTACTTGACTGATTTCGTTTTTTAAAGCGAAATGAAACAAAATGGCTATATAAGCACATTTCGAAAATAAAAAACATATCTTTCGTTTATTAAACCGACAAATGCATCAGATCATTTTGACGCACCCTGTATGTTCTTCATTGTCATTCGGCGTTTCCAGTGGATAGAAATTCCGAGTTTTATATATTAGATTATATTTAAGCCTGAAAAAAATGTAATGGATGTAAATGTTTCTTGAAAGAAATAGTTAAGTCCTCTTTCTTTAGGGCGGGTAGCGGGTCTCTTCGTTCAAAAATAAAAAATGACCAACCAGATTTTTAGGAAAAGTTTTTACGTGTAAGTAAGAGTAACCCGTAAACATATTTTAGGAGCATGACTAATCGATATATTTCTGTGTACAATAATAGTTTAGTTAGTTCAGAAACCCTCGAGAAAGGTCACCGTAAGTTACCCGGCATAGATTAAAAATGTATAATTGTTATGATGTTGATTCGGGGTTAGTAAAGACAAACGCCAAATAACATGTAACAATAAAAAGGGGTTTATTAGGTTGGTAAAAAGGTACAGAAATCGCCTGAGTAGTCTATAACTAGCTCAGCCAGGAACTTCTCTCTTTTTACATGCCACTATTTAAAATCTTTGTTTGTATACAAGTTCATCTTCAAGAGGGGTGGTAGGTTTCCTACACAACAATAATCCTTACAGCTGAAGGGAAAAAAGTAATAGACTCGATCTGAGGTAGGGGAAGGTTACGGGATGGATGCAGAATGCGATTAGGCTACTTAGTTGGAGATAACGGCAATGGTGATATTAGCCGTTTCTTTATAAGGAAACGGTCGGCATTCATTGACTTAGCAACAAATGCAGACTTCGATTGAAATTCAGAAAATCTTTTTATTAAAATCCATTTCAAGAAAATAAGTGGCAACTCAAGATGTAATGAAACAAAATGGCATTATACGTACATTTCGAATATAAGAACACATTTTTCGTTCTTTACTCTTTTTCGCTTTTATTAAACCCACAAATGTGTCAGACCATTTTTGCCGCTCACTATATCTTCAGTCTTGATAGATTCCAAAAGCGTTTCCGAGTTCTTGTAGGTAAGAAATTATTTTCTGTCCTACAAACCCTCTCTCATAAAAGAAACATTGCATTTCAAGCCTCTCGCTACGCTATCGCTTTTTCCATGGAAAGTGCTCAGACGAACTACACTCCTTAGTTCCACCAGTTTTAAACTATGCGGCTAGGACCCGCCGTGACACTGGCATTGTAGCAAACCACTCTCATTCTTTTCCTATTGGCGAGATGTAAGTTCTACTCAAGCAGCTTCTTCCCACAAACCGCTGCTATGTGGAACCGACTCCAAAGAGAGTTCCTCCCCGATCGCTATAATCTTAACCTGTTCAAATTTAAGGCCAATCATTATGTTCCCCATATACACATAAACTGTACCTATTACTCTACAACCCTCTACAACTAGTGTCTCTCAGGCCTTCTACAGGGTGGACACTATTGTAAAAAGCAAAACAAAAATAAACGTACAATCGAAAATTTGTCTTCGGGTTGGGCTGCAAAAATTCAAGTGGTTACATTTTTATAATAAATATTTAATGAAAACATTTGTTTTTATAAGCTTTCTGGTTAAACATCATTACTTCCGTGACGAATTAATATTATTGGTTGGCAAAATTTAATCTTACTTTCTGAAATGTATTGTAATGATCTACTAATTGTAGTTTAGATCGGGCACAAGGCCGAAAATATGGAGCACCAAACGAGTAACGGATTTGCTACTCAGTCGTAATTAATCTAGCGAGACAAACTTGCTAATCATGACACCATATGGAAATATAATATAGTAATTTACTTAGCGTAACTTAGATGTGGCACAAGGCTGTAATTATGGAGCCCCCAGTGATGTTCGAACTCGCTACTCAGTTGTAATTGATCTAGCGAGACAAACTTGCTAGCCATGACACCACCTCTAAACATAATATAGTAATTTACTTAGCGTATATTATATGTGGCTGAAGGCCCTGAAAATGTATGAGTGATTTAGTAAACCTAGCTTAAATATGGCTGAAGGCCCTGAAAATGTGTTATAGACATGGTTTGTAAAATAAATATTTTTTTACAGATTCAATACAATTAAAAACAACTTTTTCAGACTTCTAATTTTAGTAATCGTAATGATGATTTTGCATCGAATGTTCCTTTTTTAGAGTAGGCAGGCCCTACCCAACTTGGCCAAGAACATACGTCATAGACTTATTTGCTCACGTGTGATCAACATATTTTATTTTTTTTTTTTTTTACTTATATTCCCATCTCTTGATTTGGTGTTTGCAACATCGAGCTAAGTTTAGTGACATTCAGAAATTAATCTGGATGCCAAATCTAATGAGGGCGATGCTGATGATGAATCCCGAGTGAGTCAGTTATATGCAAAAGCTCGACCTCAGGAGAAGTTAATATGGCGGAAGAAGGAGAACTTTTTACCGCAAGGAAATAAAACGTTTCCTATCTCGCGTACCATATACAAAGTGATTTATTAAATTTGATGTACATCTTTTTTTATCCTTGTTATGGCAATATTTGTATCACCGGAGGCTGAGATATTTTTTTTATAAGTTTCTCCTCTGGACCCTTAAGGATTAATTATGATTTATAATGAGCAAGAAAATATTAAAAAAAAATGCATAAACAAACAACCAGTTCTTCAATATGGAGAACAAGACGGAATCTAATTCTTTATTTGCTACTAACACTGTCCAAAAATATTGGCTACATTTAACATAAGAAATGTACAT
>CAHIKZ030000953.1:785000-807500 GCA_903632075.3 Acanthosepion pharaonis
TTTCGTTCAAAACTGATCGTATTGTTACAAGAAAATACTGTACGACACATAGTGGATTCAAAAGTCACTTTCGGTCACATGACCGACAAAATATGTTAAAATGTCAACGGTGATCATGCTCCTTTAACGAGTGGACAATCCCTATGAATGTACCAATATAGGCTTTTCCCTCTTAAAAAAACAAAAAAACAAAAAAAACGGCATGTATTTTATTTCGACATCTGGTCATATAATTTTACGGTGTTCAAAACCTCTTGGCCGCCAGAATACTTGCTTCATATTCTCACGAGATGAGGAAAAACGGAATAACGACTTTTTGTGTTTATTCCGGGATTTTGCCAAAAACAAAAGAGTTCTGAATTCCTCGTTCTGTGTCGAAAACCAAGTTTGCCATAATGAGAAAAGATGACAGTTGCAAATTCAGAAAGAAGGCCGGATGTGAAAGAAAACAAACAAAAAGAACATACAGTTGTTCTGCCATCGTGGACAAAATCAAATGTTCTTTTCATAATTCTTTGAATGTTAATGAATTCAACAGACAGCCGGCCAAGGACCAAGGGGAGGGTTGCGATGGACAAAAGGAAAACAAAGAGAATGTGGACTCGAGAGAAAACCATTGAAGAATCTAGAGAAACTGGTTATCTTCCATAAACAAGCATCTGAAATATACAAAATAATATAATTCACAAATAGCGCCAATCATTCATAAAAGTTATTATTAGTTATTGTTGTTAATCTCTTATTGTGCCTAATAAGATCTTCGGTAAGAAGGAGTCTCCTGTCCGTCACATAACTTTTATTACAGCATATTGTTAGAATTGTTCTTTTTTATTATTAGTTATTGTTTTTAATATTTTATTGTGCCTAATAAGATCTTCGGTAAGAATGAGTTTCCTATCAGTCACATAACTTTTATTTCAGCATATTGTTAGAATTGTTATTCCTTTATTGTTTCGTAATTTTTAACTTCATTATACGATTGAATTTATTGGGGAAATCTTGGTAAATTTGAGATTCGGTACTATCCACGGTTTCACAGATCCGTTGTATTTTCTGTGTACTAATTCATTGATGATTTTGGGCCTTTTTTTTTTTTTGAATGTCTTCCTGTATAGATCACGCAGAAGAAGAAATACCCACCTCCCCAAAAGATTCAAAGCCAAATTACTTTATCCCATCAGGGATGTATATTAACCATTTTTTTACCGGAAAGATTTTTACTGAAATCAAGAAGTAGAAAAAAATGGATTGGTAGTTCTGAGAAGGAAGAAGACTGTGTATGCCTTCATTCCATTTTATTTCTATTTGTATTAACCAACGTTGAGGGCATTTTCAAGTGGTGTGGATGTACTTATTCAATCTAGCTTAGCTTTGGCACAAGTGGGGTCATAATACCTATGGAAAAAGTTAAAAAACAAACTTTCCTTTAACTCTGTCTATCGAAAAATATTTTGACAATGTTCTTGTTAATAATATATGACAGTGGTTTTGGGTTTTTTTTAAGCTAATACTTATTTCGTCTTCATCTCAGTCGTTTTTTTATCACAACTATTCAGACAGTCTGTCTGCATCCATTAATTTTAGTATTAACTTGAAATTTATGAGACAATGCGTTGTCAACCGTTATTAATTTTTACTAGTATTTTTTTCAATTTAATTTCACTTGCTTTTCATCTAATAATATTATTTTTAATATCGTCTTAAATTTTTATCATCTGAGGTAGTAATAATTTTTTAAATGCATTTCTTCAATTTTCGTCTCGATTCGCTTTATTTTCACTGTTAGCGTTAGTAATATTATTAGGAATGTTTATTAGATGAAGCATTGGCAAAATTTATTCATTTTCGAGTAGGATTTCCTTCATTTTCATTTCCATTGTTTCATTTTTACTGGTTGTTTTTACTACTACTTCTTTCATCTTAACTTTATTTGCTTTTCTCTTATCTCAATATCAGTCAGTTATGTGCCATGCTTGATACACACATAGGCGATCATGTATCTTTCGATACATGACTGATGAGGCAGATTTTTCCCGCATTAGGTTGCCATTTCTTTTTGCGGTAGACCCATGGCCATCCAAGGCTATAGAACCTTGTCCTGCTATTTACCCATAGATGAAGGGAGAAGAAGAGGATTGATACCTTTCCCAAGGGTATTAGCACGTAAGTAAAATTCAGTCAGTTATGTAACATGCTTGATACACGCTTAGGCGATCATGTATCTTTTGATACATGACAGATTTTTTTCCCGCAGAAAGTTGCCATTTCTTTCTACGGTAGACCAGTTGCTATCCAAGGCTATAGAACCCAGGCTATCCTGATATTTACCCATAGCTGGGGAGAGAAGAAGAGGATTCATACCTTTCCCAAGGGTATTAGTACGTAAATGAATTTCAGTCAATTATGAGCCATGCGTGATACACACTTAGGCGATCATGTATCTTTTGATACATGACTGACGAGACAGATGTTTTCTCTGCATTTCCTATTTTTCACGCATTTCCTTTTTTCTCCATTTCTTTCTACGGTAGACCAGTTGTCATTCAAGGCTATAGAAGCCGGTCTGTCCTGTTATTTACCCATAGCTGGGGGGAGAAGAAGAGGATTTATATCTATCACAAGGGTATTAGCACGTAAGTGAATGTGATGGATTCGAGTGGTATTCGAACTCGGCTCTCCTGTTCCTCAATCCGAGCCGTTATCTATTACTTCACCGAATATAACCGTATATTATAATAGATGAATGCTGGATTCACTTTGTTTAAATAGAGTTGAAGAAAGCTTAAATCTATCTTCTTCCCTCCACATCTGCGGCTAAAACAGCTGATTAGCTTTGGTTAGTGCAACTGAATGAGTAGAAGAAAAACTGTAAATTTAAAATTGTGGCGAAAGCAACGGAAAACGACTCCTCTAGCTTTCACAAGACTTCATAACGATTAACAATTTACATATATTAGACTAAAGGAAATTGTGGAGAGCTATGATCAATTACGTCCTGAAGGGAATTTTTTTGGTCGATATATTTTTCGGCCTTACTCGGATGTATTTTGTATCCGATGGTATTTAAAAAAAATCTTACATATAATATACAGCCATAATGATTTCGAAAGGATCGAACAAAATGAATAATTTAGTCAATCATATTATTTGGCAATTATTCAGTTCAATCGATAGATTATTGGATTTCATACGCATGAACTGTTTTCGTTTCTCTCACAGAGTGTCAACGGCTTTTCCCATGACACCACTAGTACTCTTCGGCAATTTTCATTATTTCAAAAAGCGTTGATTACAATTGTAATAAAACCTAAACATATGGATTGTTATGGTAATTTATTCACACACGCATGGACTCTCCTAGCTATAAATAGGAGCAGGTACTGCCTTTGGGAGATGAAAATTTTCAGCAGTCAGCTCTGACAGTCGGACCGAACATTCTTGCTGTAACACTCTCATTAATATATGTTTGTAGTAATGTTTCTGTTAATATATTTGTTTAACTCAATACCTCTCTTTGTATCTTTATTTCTGGCCCTAACAAGGCCACAACAGTTACCAAAGCAAAACAGGGAGATCTTAGCGAGATTTTTGTTAGCGCTATACCGATAAAATGTTCTAACTTGCAGAATAAATGAATCTGTATATGAATGAATTTCATCTATAACATTCATTTAATCAAGAAAAATACAAATAAATAAATTAGAATTTAAAAATAATGATAATAAAACAGAATAGATTATTATTATTATTATTGTTATGGTAATTTATCCACGCATACATGAACTCTCCCAGCTATAAATAGGAGCAGGTACTGCCTTTTGAAGATGAAAATTTCCAGCAGTTATCTCTGACAGCCGGACCTAACATTCTTGCTGTAACACTCTTGTTTGTATATGTTTGTATTACTGTTTCTGTTAATATATTTGTTTAACTCAATTCCTCTCTTGTGTCTTTATTTCTGGCCTTAAGGCCCCAACATCGATATTTTCTAGTTCGTCCACGTCGCTACCGAATGTGATACAAGGTCGAGGTTTCTTTTCTTTCTTTTTATGTGCCATGTCCTTTCAGGAAGTAGGCGATCATGTCTCTCCATCTCCCTCTATCCCTTGCAGTTCTCAACAAGTTCCTTCGCTCTGCTTCCTCCCCCAGACTACGTTCTGTCATCAACCTGCTCAAGCCCGCCAGGAATGTCACGCGTTGTTTTCCCTTGCCTCTCTTTCCCTCTTTTCGACCCGTGAGTATCAGATTCTCCAGGCCCTCCTTCCTCATTATGTGTTCCAGAAAGTTCAGCTGCCTCTTCTTGGTGTTAAGTATAAGCCTCCTCCTTGTTTGCATTGTCTCTAAGATGTTATCGTTGCTCGCACGCTCGGTAAAGTGCATTTAACGGCAATACTTTTGGGGATGCCTTAGGCGCGCGGGGCAATGAGCCCAGCGCCCTCCCGAAGGAGAACTACCGCCTGCGGGCGGCAGAAGGTCCTCTGGGAACTTGGGCTTAATGTTTTTTGAAACTTCCCAGCATAGGCTTTAGCCGACAGAATTAAATTTATAGATTTTCTTTCTTCTTGAGAATTAACAACGAATATAATAAACACTATTTATTTATTAGATTGTTTATTTACACTATCGATTTCTTGGAATGGTCGGCAAAACATTGGCTAATTGCCAATTGATTCGAACTTTATTAAAATGGTAAATAATAAAGATTTCCTTATATATTTTTTAAGCATTTCACCCCAAGCAAGGCGAGAGTGACGCTAGTACGCAAGGTCTTACAGAGAGTTAAAGTAAGAGAAAAGACTGTAAATAGGGAGGATTGAGGAAAGGATAAAATGAAGAACGGGGGTCAAGGCATCAGTAGATGACAATTGACGATACATTTAATTTTTTGAATATTGTAGTTATCAGGAAAACAAGTAAGAAGAAGGGAGTTCCATTGTCGGGAAGTGCGAGAGAAGAAGCTGTTGGAATTAAGAGGCGGTTATATTTAACTGTTTCAACAGTAAAAGGGTGGGATCTAGATGCCAATCTAACAAGCAAGCTTAAACTCACATGGTCGAGACACCAGGGAAAATAGCTCATTAGAGCAGTTGCCATGAAAATATTTGTAGAAAAGACTGAGGGAAGCCACATCACGTCTAAATTACTGAAGCTGAGATGCCAGGTCAGGATCGATTATATTGCAGATCCTTCTTTGGATTTTGTCGAGAACCCCGAGATGACTAGCAGGGGCACCAGACCAGATAAGGCAACAGAAGTCAATGCACAGACGAATGGTTGATTTGTAGATGTGTCGCACTTCCCGACTGTGGAACTCCCTTTCTCTTCTTTGCTTCCCTGATAACTAAAATCTTCAAAAAATTAAATGCAGCGTCAACCGCCATCTTCTGTTGACTTGTACCCCGTTCACCTTTTATCCTTTCTTCAATCTCCCTTATACCCAGTCTTTTCTCTCACTTTCACTCTCTGCAACCCCCACTACGTACCCTGCACCTTGCTGGGGTGAAATGCTTAAAAAAAAAAAAAAAAAAATAAAAATACCACTCTGCCGCAAACGGATACTGGGAGTGAAGGAAACTGAGAAAAATTACGGGGGCGGGGAACGAACAACAAAATAACAGTATTAAAAAAAAAATACAGAAAATGAGTTACGTTGCATTTATATTTTCGAAAAGAGAAGCTATTAACATAGAACTTAAGGTTAAATCTAGCAACTTCAACATTAAAATAATGATACCTAGATGACAATTTACAAAATCTCTGTTCATATCTATCTAGCTTGCTAGCTATCGATCTAGCTAGCTAAAGAAGAAGAAGAAGAAGGAAAAGAAGAAGCAGGGGTTCCGTCCGAGTCGATGCTACGGTTGTAGTATCTGTTCCTTGCTGTGTTCGTCTTTTGCCTGGCATACCCCCTCCTCCGTTGCGTGGACACAATCTTCGGATGTAACATCTGTTCCGTAGCGGTAGTATGACCGGCTATGACCAGCTAAGATCAGCTTGGACCAACGGCCTGAGTGGAGACGCTCGGGTCCCCACGTTAAAAACCGACTTTATGTCACAACCTGGCTCAATGGGGAGTCAAGGTAAATACTGGGTTCTTCTTCCGGGACGAAATGTTCTGCCGGGAGCTGCCTCAAGGAAGTAGCAATTGACTTCCTCTTTAATTAGCGATGAAGGCAATTCTTTCCTATTTTTTGCTTTGCTTTCTCTCTTCCTTTTCCCATTTATTTTCTTGGAAATATGCTTTTCCAACTTTCTCAACTAGAAATTCTTTTTCTAAACTTTTCTTAGCTTTTGCTCCCATTTTAGCGGTTGATTAAGTTCCTGGCTGGCTGTAGAGCAAACCTAAATCCAATGCTTGTTGAATTACTAACATTGCTTTGTTAATTTTCTAACACACCACGTTTGTGGTGTAGCTTTTGACTCATCGCCATTTTTGTATTTTTTGCCATTTCGGGCATGTTCAATTTTTTTCCCGCCAATACTTACTTGGCGGTTAAACACAGCTTTTGAGAATTTCTGCGCATGTCAGTTTTCCTGTTCATCACTATTTGCCCATGCGTACCAAACGTTCTTTTACGACATCAACCTTCTACTCTGCACCTTGCCACTTCCGCATGTTCGTTTGGTTTCCCGCCAACAATCATGGCCTAATGCAGACATCTTGAATTCATTTTTATTGATTTTATTCACTGTCCACAACTCAAGGATATTAAGTGATTTCTTTCGTGCTTTATTAACGAAATTTGGACAATCCTTCTTCGACGAAAACCTTTATCTCAGGACTACACAATGGATTTAGTGTTCCTTTTTAAGGAGTGATTCTTAAATCTTTTTGTATTGATATTGACATCTACGATTTTTTTTTGATACGAACTCTATTCCTTTTGCCCAGGAATATATTTGCTTCGTCCTCCCTCGACGTTACTCAGCCATTAAAAGTTTACGACTGCAAATCGATTTCTTTCGTCCGGAATACCACCAAAACTCGAACTTTCATCAACTTTACTTCGGGATGAGTTTCTTTCAAACTAATTCATTCTTTCTTTGTATCGAGTAAATTACATCAAATCCATGAACACTTCCGAGGGACCATTTTACATGCATTTGTATACCATCCTTTTATTACAAGGACATTTTAGATTAATCAGTTGCACAAACATTTTTTATACCTTGAAAGGATTAATAAGAATAATTTAATATTTCTTTTCAGCACCTCCTTAAAAACCATTTTTCCTTTTTACATAAATATCTTTTGTATGTAATTTTTTTTTTTTTTTTTTTGGCAAAAATAAAATTTGCCTTTCTTTTAATCAAATTCTATTGCTTTATTATTTTATACTCAGTTTGTTGTTAACTTACTATCTTTTGAACAATTTTGTTTGGGGAAGTTTTTCTCCAACGTGCGTGCATATATATATATATATATATATATATATATATATATATATATATATATATATATATATATATATTGATTGACTTTATCCCATAAATATAGCGCACCTTAAAACTATATTTCTTCATATCTCTCTGTTATGTTTTAATCTCCCATCTTCTCTCGTCTGTTACTCCTCTCTTTAGCTCTAACATTCGTCACACACCCTCATACTTACACTCTCTCTTAATTCTATTTTTATTTCCGGAGTTGTTTTTCTGTTTTCTTTTTGAATTTGTAGATCTGATGAATTGGATCGTATTTACGATTCCAATGTAATAAATTATGACCATGGAATATTAGTGTTTAAGCCTTTTTATTTTATATATATATATATATATATATATATATATATATATATATATATATATATATATATATATATATATATATATATATATATATATATATATATATATATATATATATATATATGTGTGTGTATGTATATATATATAATTTTTAAAAAATATTTTTCTTTAATGTATTTACGCATGTATTTTGGCTATGGCATTTATTTCAATACGTTTGTTTTTTGCCAGTTTTACTCGATTTAAATCTTGCTAAAATAACATGCAAAGCGGCTATATGCCACAGACAAGGAAGCAATCAATAATAAAAGTAATATTTATAAATACATATGTGAGTATATATATATATATATATATATATATATATATATATATATATGAAAATGGACATTGAAGTCAACACCCAGCGTCAGGACATCGTTTACTTATACTAATCATCAGACCAGACTGTCGCCGATGGGTGTTGACTTCAATGTCCACCTTTATATTTATATACGTTCTATCGCTGATATTGACCATTTTAACCCATAAATATAGCATACCTTAAAACAATATTCTATCTTACATTTACAAGGTGTATCAAAAATACTTTTACAAAATTTGTGTGTGGGTTCCTCACACTATGGGTTAATTAGTAGAATTCGTATCAGTAAACCATTATTATTTCCCAATAAAAATTAAACTCTTACAATCCAAAAATATTTTCTGCTTTTAAATAACCTGCAAAGGGTTGACAATCCGTAAAAAATCAATGAATCAAGAAAGTAAAATATAAATAAAAATTAGTTAAAATATAAACATTAAAATAAACAAATAAATAAAAAGAAGAATATGAATTAATATAGAAAATTAAAAAAAAATTTAATTTAATTTATTTACGCATGTATTTTGGATATGACAATTATTTCAATGCGTTTGTTTTTCGCTATTTTTACTCGTTTGTAAATCTTCCTAAAATAACCAGCAAAGCGAAGATAAGCCTTAGATAAGAAAGCAATAATTCAATCACTAAAAGTAATTACATACATAAATAATTACATACAAAAGTGCGTACAGGGTGTTTCACAATTTTTGAAGGAAATGATCAGGCACAAATCAAGGACCACAAATGATAGAAATTATATCAATGCACCAATGGTACAAGGGTTGCCGTGGTAGATGTTGTCTTTGAGGAACGCCTATAGGAAAAAAATCTGGCGGGGTCAGGTCAGGCGAATAAAGTGCTCATTGCACTTCAGCTTTCCGGAGCCCTGCCATGGTAACATTAGCAGTGTGAGGAAGAGAATCACTCTGCTGGAATCACTGATCCTCCCCATCAAGGTTCTTACGCTTCTCGAGATGCTTTGTTTCAACAACCGTGAAGTACTATATATATATATATATATATATTCATACACGTTTCATTAAATAATATAGACAAGTGTTGTCTATTTATTTTATGTAAACTCTTTTCATAACGTCTAATAAGTTTAATAACATTATCATTGAACGGAGAAAATCACAATATTGATCCATATTTTTTAATACAATCAAAGCTTTCGGCTTACATAAGCCATTATCAAAGATGTTAATTACAATATATTAAGCAATATGCGGACAAGACGGTGATGATAGTCTGTCAATGTTTACATAGATAATTTCTAAGCAACGATAAACACGTACATATAAGACGCTAGAAGCGAAAATCGCATCGCATCTCATGACGTCACACATGACCACGCGAGAGTGAATTGGAGAAGTATGAAGTATGGGAAGCCGTTGGTATAAACCAATGGCTTCTGTTACCAATTATAGACATTTAAGGATATTTGTAGAGATTCCATAGTTGATTTTGTTTAGATTGGGTTTCAACTGTTTGATGTATATTGTTTCAAGGATTTTTAGTTTTTGTCTATTGTTTTCCTGTCGAAGTATAATTGTGTTTTCGACAAGTATTTTACGGAATTGTGTGTGCGGGCAGGCATGTTATTTTAAATGTTTAAAAAAAATATATATATATTAAAAAGAATCACATTTGAATCACTACCACGCAAAAAATTCATTTTTATAATACGTGGAAATATCTTCTCTTTGTTTGAAGAAGGCCGCGAAACCAGAAACTCGTGTAGCAGAATTATGGAAAATAGAGTATGATATATATTTTAAAATAAAAAATCCACATTTCAAACAAAGTCCTTTACGGTTTATCTTCTTTTTAAAATATACACTTTTCTCTCGTTGGAACAACTATAACCTTTTCCCTATCTATCTATCTATCTATCTATCTATCTATCTATATATATATATATATATATATATATATATAAAGAGAGATAGAGAGACAAAATAATCAGCAACTGTTGCCGATATAAGCAAGTAAAGCAAAGTCATGATAAAATTGAAATTTACCGTTTATGGTGGAAATAGAAAGTGACATTTTGGAAATAATTCGTTAAGCTATGATTTGATTAAATGTCTGCAAATTAATCTGAGCTTTTAATTTTGCGTTGCAAGACATTTCTACCCTTGCCAAATTTCAACGTGACTCAGAAACAGAATCCGAAGTACCTCACCAAGAAAGCCGTTCTTTGTTAATTACAAAAGAAGGACGTCAAAATAGGTTCTAACCGATCCAGACCCCCGCTTTTTCAGCCATTCAAACGGATGGAATGCTTGTGTTTTTTTTACGCAGAAATCAACATGAATTATGGAACTCAAGAACATGAATGTACGCAGTTTCAATTAACCGCAGAGAAACAATTTATATGCCAGTGTTGAAATTAGCCGATTCCATACAGGAAACATTCGGGATATATTGAACTGTTACCGTCACTATAGGTTGAAATTGATGAATTCTTTTTATTGAAATTAGACTTTTCAAGTTCATCGTTACCTTGCTTTCTAGCACCGATTGGTGTTTCCTTCAAAGCCTTTTAATTTTGGGGATTGCAGGGTAACTTTGACATTTGCCAATGATATTAAAATAATCCCAAACCTGACAGCAAACCGCCTGAATACGGATTAAATATGAATACAGCCAATATACAACAATAGAAAGTGTTGTTAAGACAAGGATGAGTCTTCTCGCCTGAATTATTCAACCTATATAGTGAAGCGATTCTGAGAGAATTAAAAGTGCTACAGGATCCATTATCGGCGACCACAATCTTACCAACGTTAGATATGCAAATGACACAGTGTTGATAGCAGATATATGTCAGGAACTAGAAAAACTGGTATAGAAAATAGTGATATAAAACGAGAAGAAAAATCTATAAGAAGACAGAATGCATTCTTCACAGCTAAAGGAGCAATCCAACCTGCAAATTACAAATTGCAGAAAGAAAAATCAAGCAAACGCGACAATTTAAATAGCTGGGAAGTATTTTAACAGAAGACGGAAAGTGCGATAGTGAAATCAGACAATTAAACAAAATATTAATAAATAGGACATTTTCGTTAGAAACAAAGAAAACAGTATTGAACTGTTTCGTAATATCAGTCTTCTGCAGTGAATGCGGGACAATCTCCTCGCAGATGAAGAAGAAATTTGAAATACCGGAAATGTAGTGCTCCGGAAGGAGGCTGAGAATATCATGAACCGAACAACGACGAATTTTTAGAGAAAATGGAAATAAAACCTTAAAACACTTAGACTTAACATTAGACACAGATAGTTGAAATTTCTAGGACACATAAAGAGGAAAGAGAGCTTGGAAAATTTGATACCCACAGGACAGATTGACGGCACGAGGGACAAAGGAAAACAACGCATAACCTACCTAGCGATCGGATGAAAGAACATGGTTAAGAGAGATAAATAAAAAAGTAAAATTTATAAAGATCTACAAAAGACAGGAAATTATGGAGAGCCATGATCGCCTGACGATTGCGTCTAGCATGAAACAGACTGTCGCCTATAAGTGTTGACTTCAATGTTCAATATACTTATATATATATATATATATATATATATATATATATATCAGATCCCGACTTATCAGATCCTGACTCTCATGTGGATGTCATGCATGGCATCCAACACGTTCAGAAATGTCTAAAATATAATCTATATTTAACCGTTTTCTTATGTCTATGATTAAAAATGGCTTCAACTCGTCATCGCACTATATAGACTGGCGCTACAGAATCGCAAACAAAAAGCTTTAACAAATAACAAAATCACATCACTTGAACAGTTTCAACAGAAGCAACAAAAGATGTGTAGCCATTTAAACTAGAAAGAAAAATAATGATATAATGAAGATATTAACTTTCCCCAATTCTTCTTTCATGTGTCGTGTCTCTTCAGGACATTGGTGAGATAATTTGTATTTAAATTTTATATATATATATATATATATATATATATATATATATATATATATATATATATAAAATTATTTACATATATATATATATATATATATATATATATATATATATATATATTTAAATACATTTTATGTTTAACATTCTTTTATAGATACAAGTATTTTAGTAAATGCTCTGTTTTTATAATAAACAGTATTGAATAACATTTACCGGCCTGAATGTCCGAGAAATTTTCATAGAAAATATTCGTCCTTTGACAGGATTATAAAAACAGAGCATTTATTAAAATACTTGTATCTATAAAAAAGAATGTTAAACATAAAATGTCTTTAAATAATTGTCGGACTTTGTTCATTTCATAATGGATATATATATATATATATATATATATATATATATATATATATTTATATTATATATATTATGTATATTTATATATATATATATATATATGTATATGTATATGTATTATATGTATAAATATATATATATTATATATTTATACATATATATGTATTATATATATTATATATATATCTATGCATGTGTTAGAAACTATAAAGATACAGTTCAATTTAAAAATTAAACATTTATACGTTTAGCTTAAAATTGTCTCATACATTTCCATTTTGTCGGATTCTATCTATTTATCTATCTTGTGGAATGTCTTGTCGCATAAAGGAAAGAGGGCTTGGAGAATTTGACACGGACATGACATATTGAAGGCAAGAGGGTTTGAGAGAAACAGTGTATATCTGACGTAACAAGCTTGTGTAAATGGTTGACAGAACTGAGATTATGAGGGTAGGAAAAAGACTTAGCTACAAAGAACAGGAAGTTGTGGAAAGCCATGATCTCCCGAAGGAACACGACGCATACCAAATACACGTAACATATCTCGTTACCGTCTGACAAATCACGCCACACCGAATAACATTTAAATTATTCTAAATCTAATATTTAAAACATTTTTTAAATTAACACACGCCAGATAATGTTATTTGGATTGAGATTACAATGATGTTCTGCTCAACAGTATATCTTAGTCTGACACAAGGTCACAGTACAAAGATCGAGATCTACGCTGTTGTTTCAATGAATGGATGTCATACTTTTGGGCACCTCTCTCTCTCTCTCTTCATTTTTCTTCTTTCCTTCTTTTATCTTCCTCTTTTAATTATTCCTTTGCTTATTTCTTTCCTTCCTTTTCTCTCAGGCTCCTTCCCTACATACTCTTTCTTCCTTCCTCTACATTTTCTTCTCATCCTTTGTCTCTTCCTTCCTCCTCGCTAACATCCTTCCTTCCTTCCTTCCTTCCTTCCTTCCTTCCTTTTTCTTCTTTCTTTCCTTTCTTTCTTCCTTCCTCTCTCTCTCACCTTTCTCCCTTCCTTTCCCTTTCTTTCCCCTTTTTTCTTCTCTCCCAACTTTCCTTCCTTCTTTCAACTATCCCTCTTTCCTTTCCTTCCTTCTCTCCCCCAACCTTCCTCTCTTTCTTTTCTTTCTTGTCTGAACCCTCCTCCCTTCCGTTCCTTCTTCCCTTTCTTCATTTTCTCTCCAAAGTTTCCGCCCTTTCTTCTTTCTTTCCTGGCTTCCTTCCTGCCTTCCTTCTTTCTCCCAATTATTCTTCCTTCTTTCCTTTTCTATATTCCCTTTGTTCCTTGTCTCTTAAAACCTTCCTTCGTTCCTTCCTCCATTCTCCCAACCTTCCTTCCTTCCTTCCTGCCTTCCTTCTTTCCTTCCTTCCTTCCTCCCTCTCACCTTTTTCCCTTCCTTTCCCTTTCTTTCCCTTTTTTCTTTTCTTCCTTCCTTCCTTCCTTCCTTCCTTCCTTCCTTCCTTCCTTCCTTCCTTCCTCTCACCTTTCCCCTTCTTTCTCTCCCAATCTTCCTTCTTTCTTTCAGCTTTCCTCCTTTCCTTTCCTTCCTTCTCTCCCCCAAACTTCCTCTCTTTCTTTTCTTTCTTGTCTGAACTCTCCTCCCTTCCGTTCCTTCTTCCCTTTCTTCATTTTCTCTCCAAAGTTTCCGCCCTTTCTTCTTTCTTTCTTTCCTGCCTTCCTTCCTTCTCACAATTTTTCTTCCTTCTTTCTTTTTCTTCCTTCACTTTCTTCCTTGTCTCTCCCAACTTTCCTTCCTTCCTTCCTTCCTTCCTTCCTTCCTTCCTTCCTTCCTTCCTTCCTTTTTTATTCTTTCCCCTTCTTTTTTTCCCCATCTTCATATCTTCTTTCTTTCAGGCTTTCCTCCTTTCATGCAACCGTTTTTCTTTTCTCCCCAAACTTCCTCTCTTTCTTTTCTTTCAAATCAATACAACTCTCCTACCAAATTGGTTCCATTTTTTCCTTCTTGGAAAAGTGTATTTCTTTGTTTCATCTCCAAGGTTTAGTCCCTTTAAATTCATTTCTTTCTTTCCACGTCATTCCTTCCTTCTCTCAATTTTTTCTTCCTTCTTTCTTTTTTTTCCTTCTACTTTTCTTCCTTTTCTCTCCCAACTTTCTTTCCTTCCTTCCTTTTTCCTTCATTCCTTTCTTTCTTCCTTCCTTTCTTCCTTCCTTCGATTTGTTTTTTTATTCTTTGACCCTATTCATGGCCTCTGTTTTTTTCCCATCTTCATATCCTCTTTTTGCTCTTCAGGGACGGCAAATAACATGCAACCGTTTTTCTTTTCTCAGGCCCAAATCAGGTCAACGTTTGATGGAAAGACAAACATTCATTAGTCAAATCAATACAAGTCGCACCTACACAAATTGGTTCCATTTTTTTTCTCTCTCTATGGAAAAGTGTATGTTACAGACTTTGTTTCATCTGCGTAGGAATAGTCACTAATAAATTCATCCATAGAATACTATTGCAGTCCCCATCTATCTATTCTTTCTTCTATCATCTATTATTATCTATCTATTTTATCTATCGTCTTTTTCTTTTGATTTTTGTTGATTCTACTTTTCCAAACATACATCGCTATTTAGAATCGTTTTATATTATACTATATATTTATATATACCTTTTATCTTCATTCTAGGAGTTCAGTGAGTTTCTTTCTTGAAGAGAAGGATTTTCTAGATCCATCTTGGAGCTTTCGATTTACATTTTTGTTGGAGATTATCTTTGAAAACTTATATAAGAGGTCTATCTACATTCTCTACATTTCAGTTTCGACAGTGAAAGGGTGTGAGCGAGATGCCTTCAATCCTAAATTCATGAAGTCTGGGAACCAGCGAAAGCAGCCCATCGGAGCATAAACGTGAGCCTAAATAAGTTAAGGGATCGATGCCGTCTGTGAGATTCAATTCTATCGTTTATCAGGGCCAATTACATTGACTCCCTGGTCAATACCTTAGACAAAAGAGCTGATCAGACCAATTTGCAGCAATACTCCATTCTTTGATTTGGAGGATCCGGATAGAAATTCTGCTCATGGTGCCAATCTATCTATCTATCTATGTATTTGTTCCATCTATCTATCGAGCAGACTATCTATCTAGGTCAGACATCTATCTCAGGTTGTTCATATCTATCTATCAGTATATATCTATATATCTATATATATATATATATATATATTTCAGTCCATGATCTCAAAATCATATACGAACAATGCGATGGTTCTATTGGTTCCATCCTGGGATCTATCTATCTATCTATCTAACTGGAGAAAATAATGTACTTATTACCACAAAAAAAAATCATCCATTTACCCAGGATATATAGATGACATTCTTATTTTAGTTAAAAACATAGACAAAATTGTTGAATTCAAAAATTCCGTACTTAATTTCACATACGAAATTAACGACAATAAAATCCCGGTTCTTGATGTAGTGATAGACACTAATAATAAGACATTTGCTACCTCACAAAATAAATATATATATATATAAACTATCAAATGAATGTATATATTAAATATATTATATGAAACTTAATAAACCGTGCAAAAGCAAACCCTTCAACAAGAAAGATTTTCTGTACTGAATTAAAAAAATATTGCACAAATTCTCGTTAATAATGACTTTCGCAATTACAACGTTGATGAACAAATTAGACGAGCTACTGGGAATATTAACATAAATAAATAGATCAACGGCAAATCTGGATATCAATCGATTAACGTATTCAAACATTTTAAATAAGTTGGAAAATTATAGCTCATAGGTACTAATACAAAATCCAAGTAAAAAATAAAATTAATTATATACTATTCTGAGTTTAATACAGCCAACCTAGTCATCCATAAGAACTCTACTCCTTCAACAAGCGTCTTGCAATAGAACAACATTATATATCTATTTAAATGTCCTGATAAAGATGTTAATACGTATATTGGTTTTACAACAACAACCATGCCTTACATTTCACTTGAATGATCATAGTTCAATCTCAGAACATTTAAAGGAACACTCATGTCCATATTCACAGTTTAGACAGCTATTAGTCAAAAATACATCAGTGCTCCGTCGAGCTAAAAATTAAAATTCTGGAAGCCCTTTATATAAGAGAGTTGTGACCAAAAATGAATAAAGACTAATACGGATAAAGCAAACAAAGTTCTTAAATGTTTGTAGCAGCGAAATATTATATAAAAAATATAAATGAAAATACTACAATTAAAAAATCTGTAAAAGAATTTTTAAAATATTTTAAAAAATCATATAAGTTACCTCCCTTGGCTAGAGGTAAAAAAAATATTCTAAATTTACGATGTTAACGCATAATACATCCATAGAAGATGGTCTCAGATGAGATTGAAAGTACTTGCGAAAATAAAAATTATTTGAAAAATTTTGGAATTTTTCTTAATCAATTTTCTACAGCGACCAAAAAATTAATTAGTGGACTTGAATGGCGAAAATAAATTATCCAACGTTATTTCAAACATGCTTGCTGAAAAATATGATGGATATATATATATATATATATATATTTATGAAGAAATCCAGTCTTAAGGTGTGCTATATTTATGGGATAACCGAGCAATATCAGAGAAAGAGCGTGTTCTCTCGTGGTCAAGTTTAGAGTCAGACATTTTAATGGGACGCAATGGTCGGCCTCGATTGTAGCATGAAACGCCTCCTAAGTGTTGACTTCAATGTTCATATATATATATATATATAAATATATATATATATAAATATATATATATATATATAATTATATATATATATATGCGCGGTATTTATGAAATCATCAAAATAACATATACGAACAATGCGATGGTGTTTCTGACTTGGTTCCATCGTCATGGGATCAACATTGAAACCCAGGTTCTACATCTATCCAACCAAATATATATATATATATATATATATATATATATATATATAAAAAATCATCAATTTATTTAATAGGGGATATATAGATGTTAAACGTTTTCTTAATTTTAGCTTTTTCGGGAAATAAAAACACCCAATACAGTACAAAATTAAAATAAATGTAAATACAGTATAAAATATCTGTATTTTATATTTTTCTATAAATACTTAATTTTAAGTTACTATATGGTAACTTAAAATAAATTATACAAAGATAGATAGATGCTGCGCATGTGACGATGCATGTGTGTACACGACGAGTGCTCAAGTAAACAACGGCGGCTATTCCCGGAACAACCAGGCTCTGTCTGTTGATTGCACCAGTAAACAACAGCGGCCAATTCTGGAACTAACGGACTTTGCTCGCTACGCACGGGCGTTTCGACTTCCAACTGGACACTACTGCGGATTTTGTTCGTTAAATGAGTTTTTCTTGACGATTACGTATGAAACTTATAGTTTTTTTTTTCACGCCGTATTTCTCAAAACGGCAAACCCTTTAACAAATAAATTGAAACTTGTCACCAATCTTCCTTTTCTCCCTCCTTTACTATTGGAAAAAATATTGACAAAAAATACCGTTACTGTACCAAAATAATGTAAAATGTTTTCGCATATTACAACGTTGATAAACAAATTAGAACGACCAGTAAACAACAGCGGAATCTGGAATTAACACTATAAGTTTAAATATGATTTTGTTCGTCAAATCCGGTGTCAGTTGATTCCGGTACCGTAATTCGAGGTTTTACTGTACTCGATTTTGTCATATATCTTGGGCTGTTATTCAACCGTAGATTAAAATACAGTTTTAGATTATAAGCAGGTGCCAGACAAATTATCTTCTCAAAATCCATCTTGCATATTTGTACGTCTGCCATTCATCCATTCAGTGAATATGTCTGGCATATCTGCCCTGATTCTCAACAAAAAAAGTAAAAAAAACGAATGGTTAATAATATATCGGTATTCTGAGTTTAATACAGGACACTTTCCAACCTCGTCATCCAGAATAGACGTTAGAACTCTACGTACCACCACCCCTTCCAACAACCGATTTGCCCCAAAAATAATTGCACCAAAAATAAAAGGTTCAAGAGACTTTCTATGTGTAACAACGATTATATATGAAACAAATATTTTTTGATTGAATTATAATAATAGCGGAAATGGAACTAAACTTTATTAACCGCGGTCGATTTGAGTTAATAATTTTTTAAACATTAATATATATATTTATATACATCTAAAAATAATAGATATTATCGGTGAATCTATGAAAAGACATGAACAAACCAATAATGTAAATACTGAATATTAATACTGAATTTTTTTTAAACATTCGTATTTTTACATTATAGTTATGATAAATTATGACAACCAACATGGAATATATTATATATATTTTTATATATATATATATATATATATATATATATATATGAAGAAAATATATACGGAAAAAACAAACAAAAATCCTTATATACAATTATGCTGTTTTAATGTTAATATGTCAACGTCGGACGTTTCGGTCTAATAAACCATCTTCAGGACATATTCATAAATTATAACATTATCAATACAACATGACAAAGACGATGTACATAAGAACAAGATTAGATCGAAACGTCCGACGTTGACATAATAACATTAAAACAGCATAATTGTATATAAGGATTTTTTTGTTTTGTTTTTCCGTATATATTTTTTCTTCATACTGTCGGATCTATATCCATATACTTGCTTACATATATATATATATATATATATATATATATATATATATATATATATATATATATATATATATTATTTCAAATGGATCCTCTCATTTGTAATAGACAATTCATTTTTATTTTTACTGTGAACAGCATTTATGACGTCAATTGGCCTGTGCAATCGACAGATCTCAATAAAGAGAATGTGCTCCCAGACAGGAATCGAACCTGCGCTCCTCGTTGCAAGAGTAAACTCGGCCTAGTAAAATAGAGCCTTAGTGTTCGTTGTTAAATATATAATGGATATAAACAGAAATATATAATTGCGTATGTTTTCTCTTGAACCGCCTGTACGTTAGTCGAATAAACAGGGCCGGGAAAGACAACAATATCTGAGTAACGTTTCATATATATATATATATATATATATCAGTCAGTTATCGATGTAAGAATCTATTCTTTTTTTTATTTCACTACCTCCTTTTATTTTCCTTTTCTTTGCATTCTACATTCACGATCCTTTTCTCATAACTTCCTTTCTCATCTGGATGGAGATTTTTAAACACATCCTTCGTCAGACACAAATATCTCGTAAAATGTTTACATGTGCCGAATTGTTCATTAGGTAAACACTTCTGCCCTTAATAGGCGAGCGAAGCACTCGCTCGTGGTTGGTGTTGGGGACGCGCGAATTTAAGGCATAGTCAGGGAAAAGTCTATGTAAACAGCTGGCCTCGTTCTCAAGCGACCCATTTCCAATGCCCACAATTGAAACGTTTAACCTACTTAAGTCTCTGCCCAATCCGCTTCTTTCTTCTTCTTTTTTTTATGCAAATATCTAATTATAATCACTCTGTACTCTTTAACTTTGTGGATTATCCGGTTTTGTGAAATATCTGCCTGATGTGAAACCCAGAATTGTTTTCTAAAAGTCTGAACTGTTCAGCGTGAAGACATACGCTAGGTACCCACCCCCTTAAAAAAGGGGGGTATTTATATATAGAAAATAATATTAAATAATAATCCTATTATAATTGTGCTTGTTTCTCACTTCATTAGTTTGCGCGGCCGTTACGCCCTGCCAGTACCACATAAATAATAGACTATTCTGTTTTGATCTCGTGGAAATAGAGGAAAAGACACTACTTGGTTTCAGTGAGAAAATGAAAGAGAAAAAGGAAGATCGAAGTGTAGAGAGAGAATCAGATATAATTAATAAAAACAGATACTTCACCTTGATCTCAACCAAAAGGCCGAGAAGCAATTGTAATTTCTTGCCGCCCCACGCTGGCAGGATGTGGCACAAATTCAGTTTGATGTTGGGAGAAAATATGCCGCAGCCCAGCCTAGACTAGACTAGCCCAGCCTCACCAAAGGTCGGTTGAGCTGGTATCGGTATTAATACAGATCCCCTCTCTTTAGTGTAATGAAGGGAGGTAATGCCGGCGGCAGCTGTGTCCCGAGACCGGGTACCCATCAATAATATTTTCAGTTGCGCTCTGTCCGCATGCAATCAGAGACACAAGTGTGTTACGCTCTGACCGAAGAGAGTTACTCAGTTGAGAGATGAAATGTAGTTTATCCACCCGAGGAGAGATACTACACTTTGATCCTAGCCAAAAGGCCGAGAATCTATGGCAACGGCAAAAAAAAAAATCAAAAAAAAAATCGCCATTTTTCAGGCGCACATTATCGAAGGAGTGAAAACCAGTAAGGCAATCGCCAAAAATCCAGTTACCATTAATAAAATAACATCATCTGCTGAATTATTTTAAAAATTTTATTAAGAGAAAGGTTCGTAAGACAGATTTGGCCAACAATAATGATAATAATAATAATGGTAATAATAATAATGATAATAATTGTAATAATAATGATGATGTTAATAATGATAATAATAATAATATTGATGCCAATAATGATAATAATAATAATGATAATAATAATGATGAGAATAATAATGAGAATAATAATTGTAATAATAATAACAATCATAATAATCATAATAATAATGATAATGATGATAATACTACTACTAATAATAAAGGTAATAATAATAATGACGATAACTGTGATAATAATGATGATGATAATAATGATAATAATAATAATGATGATGATAAAATGATAATAATAATAATAATGATGATGATAATAATGATAATCGCAATAATGATATTATTAATAATAATAACTTGAAATAACCGTTAAAATTTAAGTTTTTCCAATTTGAATTTCTGATGAAAATTAATTATTGAGTGAAGGTTTGAATAAGTTTCTTGCATGTTTCACGACTATAATATGGCCATGGAAATTGCCATACCAACCGGTAAAGCACAAAAATTTAACAACTTTAACAAAATATTTCAATAAAACTGACTAAGCATAGCTTAGATTTACCACAATGCGTATTGAGCACCAGCCATCATATTTAGTCCAGTGAGTCAAGCTTGTTATCCATTACGCCACATTGAAGTGCTTCCTCTTCATATATATCCAAACTATCAGTGGAAACATTCTACTGTGCAGACCATTACTATTTGATTCTACAAACTATAGTTCATATATATATAATTCATATGTATATATATATATATATAGTTCATCTATATATATATATATGTATAGTTCATATATATATGTATAGTTCATATATATATATATGTATAGTTCATATATATATATAGTTCATATATATATATATATATATATATATATATATATATATATATATATATATATATATATTTATATATATATATATATATTTATATATATATATAGTTCATATATATATAATTCATATATATATATATATATTTCATCTATATATATATATGTATAGTTCATATATATATGTATAGTTCATATATATATATATGTATAGTTATATATATATATATATAGTTCATATATATATATATATATATAGTTCATATATATATAGTGGATATATATATAGTTCATATATATATATATATATATATATATATATATATATATATATATATATATATATATATATATATATATATATATATATATATATATATATATTTTATATATATAGCTAGGTTTAGCTAATTTTTTCTCACAAGAGTATATGTATGGACGGATCGTGTAAGTGTTAGGCTCACTCCACAGTAAAAACGGTCTGTTAGACGACCTCCCTAAGCATTACCCACGGCGAAGCGCCCATGTTCCCTGATTTAGCAATTCACAACGCGCCAAGATGTAGTCGCCAAATTTGTTTTAGGCTGTGGGCAACGGACGAATATTTTTATTAGGAATTACTAATTATAGCGAAACGGGTGTTGATGCTTTAGGTTATTTCAAACATATATGAACTGATATATATATATATATATATATATATATATATATATATATATATATATATATATATAGCCCGCTACTGT
>CAHIKZ030000953.1:812500-837500 GCA_903632075.3 Acanthosepion pharaonis
GGTAGGTTTCCGACACAATAATAATGAACTGAGCGTCTTACGACATTTTGCTAGGAAAAAAAATTACGTTAATTTGTTTTTTTTTAATCATTTCAAAGTCAGCAAGGTGATGAAGCCACTAAGATGCAAACGGTTACTGAGTAAATGAAACAGGAAAACTTATTGAGGAGAGAGGACAATAAAAGAGCAGATTTCAAGAAGACAGAAGATTCGATTTGCGGTGCATTTAAATTTTTTAATATCGTATCGAATCTCTGACTGAAAGGGGTGTGCTTTCTTTAAAAAAAAAACAACTGCTTACTGTGAAGCCTTTCGTGGCCGAGCGGTTAAACAAGCTGGATCAAACGCGGGGGTTCAATCCCTGCCAGAGGGCACTAAGATTTCTCGAATACACAGGCCATTAGACGTAATAAACTCTGCTTAACAAATGCGGCACCTAAAAAACAATTTATTAATCTTCCGTCATCATCGATCAGACCCAGAACTTTCACCAATCGCGAAGAACGGATGTTCTCTCAGGGTGCGCCCGTGCCTTGAGCGCCTCCTGGGATTTAGACTCTGCCCAGATGTCAAGTGGAACTTGTATATACGATCCAACACTCCATCAGCTACCCGACTGCTCCTACTATTTTCTACCTTTACAGGAACCAGATCAAACCAAAAATTGACTATTTCTACCATATATGGGGAGGAGCCGCCCAGTCTTCGCTTTCCACTCTCGATAGAGTCCAAAAGCGTCTCCGCGTCCTTGTGGGCGATGAATTATTTTCCACCCTGCAAGCCATTTCTCAGACGAGACGTTTGAAGATTGTATAAGGTCTCTGGGAGAATGGGATGTACTTTCCTTAAATATAAGAAAAAAGCCTTGCTTACGGCGAGACCTTTTGAGGCCGATCGATAAAGCAAGCCGGATGAAACAACTGTTTTCTCTTCAAAGGAAGAGGGTTTGATTCCTGTCAGAGGGTACAGTCAAAAAAAATCACATTAGTAATCTTCTAACATTTTTTAAAAAATTATTAGCATTTTAGAAATCAAATGGATGAACTGTTTTATTTGTTTTGCATTCATAAAAGCAGATTTTCATATTCATATTTCTCGATGTTTATAGTATGGTATGCAATCTATCATATAGATAGTTTGTTTTCAGTAAACATGGAACCTCTAACTTGTTTCTATTTCAAATTAATAGAAAGACGAGAAAGAGTAAATAGTTCTTGATTTCTTTCTTGTGTGTAAATTCGATAGTAGGTTCGACTTTATTAAGTCCTTTGTAATGTCTTGTACGTTTTTCTTTTGAGAATGCAGTGAGTCCCCGCCTATTCGCGTTTCAACATTCACGGCTTCATACATTCGCGGATTTTTCTTTAGAATATATGTACTTGCTATTCGCGGAAACCCCGAATATTCACGGGTTTTTCTGAAGAACATATGTATAAATTATTCGCTGGGAACTCCTTCGATTCGATAGAACATGTTTAAAATATTCTTGTATTATTTTCCTGCTATTTAAGAGACTTAAAAGTCCATTTTTATGGCAAAATTGGCAGAATTCTACATCATTGTAAAACACAAACGCAAAAACATGCGTAGAGGTTAGGGGTTGCAGCTAAGTCTGGGGTATCATCACAGTTCTGTTTTTAGACATTAATTAGACGTAATTAATGACGTTGCTGGTGGCGGGAGGAGAGATGATTTTACAGCTTTCCCAAAGTATTCCCAAGCGAATTTGCCAGTAAGTGAATGTAAGAAATTCGATTGGAATTCCAACTCATCTCTCCGATCTCAAAATCCAAACCACTATCCATTATTCCGCCGTGTCTCTGTTATGATGTCGATTTGGGGTTAGTAGAGACAAACGCCAAATAACACGTAACAATAAAAAGGGTTTTAATAGTTTGGTAAAAAGGTACAGAAATCGCCTGAGTAGTCAATAACTAGCTCAGCTAAGAACTTCTCTGTCTCTCTATCTTAGTATTTATCGATCCACCCACGAGGATTGAATGTGGCACAAGGCCAGTTTAATGTGGGTATCTCCGAACCCGTAGGCTCGGCCAAAAATATAGCCTTTGAATCCGCCTAGACGGGTTCAGGCCCTGTCTACCTCCCCGGACGAAACCTTGCCTTTCGGCAAAGCTTCGTCCGGGTTCCTCTCTGCGTTAGCAGAGAGTTCGACAGACGTCGCTTACAGTCAAAGACTGTATCACGACTCAGCTAGACTCGGAGGTCTTACTCTCTCTGTCTATCTATCTTTCCCATGTCAACTGACATGCCACTATTTAAAGTCTTTGTTCACAGACGCAGACAAGTTCATCTTCAAGAGGGGTGGTAGGTTTCCGACACAACAGTCTCCTACCATCATTTTGTCTACTTCCTCTTTAGTCGGAAAAACAATACCTGAACCCACAGAATAAGAGAGAGACTTTAGGGCTTAGGATCCTACTTTTTCTATATTTTTAAATTATAGCGTTTTGGGTATGACGATATTAGCATACATTAGCATCCGAGGTAAGACGATAAACTACATTCGGCAGCAAGGTCTCTGATCAGGAGGTTTTGAGGAGCATGGGATCACCTCTTAATTGCTGATGTTCCCAGGTCCACCCTGACCCGCGGTGGTAGCACTTGTTAGTGTTCCAGCTATGGACAAATAGTTAGCCCCCAAAATACTATTAAAGTGTAAAAATCGGTTTTAATACTAGCAATAAATTTTTTAAAAAGAATATTGCCAGAAATAAAAATCTTGTCGGCATTAAATAACTCATTGAGGTTGATATACCGTAAAACAAACTGTTGTGGTAGGATCCACCTAATTTGCATAGTGGAGTACCGACCATATAAATATGGTTGGTACCGGGAAGAGAAGGGGAGGAATAAAGAGATTCAATCCAGAGACTCTGGCCGACTGCGACTAAGTCAACACATTCTCCAGGAACGTTCTTCCCAAGAATATACAAAAGACTATATGTAAATATTATGTACACTTTCTTGTTTCAATACATTTTGTTCTAAGTAGATTTTGTGTTGCATTATTATTCCATGCATTAGTCAAGTTTTAACACAAACCAAACCAACAAACCAAGGCAATCTTCAACTTATATCTCCAATGATAGCATCGCCGATATACATTGATTTATATTCATTCTAAACTCCCTTAATATCCAAGTATTATTGGAGTATTTGTTTAATGTACACAAAGTGGTTTCTTGTTTGCTAGCTGACCTTCGTCATGGGAACCCCATTTTTTACTACATGTTATCTGTCCTAACACCGTGTCATATGTTAACGATAGAGTAACTTCATGTAACTTTCGGCTTTTCAGTAGACTAAATCCTTATAAATTTTCAATGAAATACCTGTTAGCAAACGACAAGCTAGGTCCTTTTCTCATCTCGACTTTCGATCTCTCAGTTACGTTCGGTCTTCCA
Organism: Acanthosepion pharaonis; assembly: GCA_903632075.3. Classification (NCBI taxonomy): domain Eukaryota; kingdom Metazoa; phylum Mollusca; class Cephalopoda; order Sepiida; family Sepiidae; genus Acanthosepion; species Acanthosepion pharaonis. The sequence goes on from CAHIKZ030000953.1 coordinate 815,926, forward strand.
CTCCCTTTTCACATTTCATATTTGCCTCATTTTCTCCTTCTTGATTTATTTTGTTATTAGGCTTATTTAAGCCTCAAGATTGTATTCAAATCTTTTTTTTTTCTACTTTCACCTTTTAAACCATTTATTTGTTACAAATTCATGACGGTCGTCTTCGAGTATAGAATCCAGAGGTTGGCACTGAATATTTCGGAGACAGTAGGAAAGCGTAGTTCAGGTTCACAGTGGATATTGCAGCAAAGTAGCACAGCGTAGTTCTTCCTTCTGTCATGTTCGCCTGACAAGTTGGCACTGGTCATTCGGGTAGGGTAAACAAAAATGTCCGCCTTTATACACGACGGATACAATGTTCTTCGGCTTCTGATTGGTTAATTTTCTATTGGTAGACTATAAAGGGAATTAAGTCATTTTGACTAACTCAGTAGTTACCTATATATATATATATATATATATATATATATATATACACAAAAAACTGTAACATTATTTTCGATCTTTTTTTTTTTACCTATGGACCATTTTAACTCTTCATCATCAGCATCATCCTTCGACCTCCCTATGGTTGGTCGGAACTCCACTAATAATCCCTTTCCACACTGTTCAGTCCTGTATTGCTGTCCCCATATCCCCAATCTCCAACCCTGAATCCCGAGCTATGGTGTCTGGGAAAGTCAATTTTCATGAGAAGACACTTCCAAAAGAATGCCATAGAAGTAAAGATGAGACAGTTTCCCCTGTCCGCTTGGGGGAAGTGGCCGGCAAACTGTAATCGTTTTTTGTATGAACTGAAGAGAGTCTCAAATGTCCGTAAATCGTGTTAAGTGTAGCATGGGATCTCCAACTGATGTTCTTGAGTTTTCCAGGTAGATTTGTATATGTTCCATCCAGTCGTCTTTCAAGACGAACAGATAATGTCCAAGCTTTTGATCCATACAGTAGGATTGGTTCAATTAATGTTCCAAAAGTTTGGACTTTTAAGGAGCATGGAAGGATCGAGCTCTAAATCTTGTGAAGTTTGTCACACGCATCCCATGAATCACTATAACATTTATGTGACACAGTATTTAACGGGAATGATTTAAGGCACCGCCTATCTAACAGCAAGTCTCTGATTAAACACAAGAGAAGCATACGCGACCTCACCAAGCTATATAAATCTTTCGACCTCACAGAACTCCATTGACAATTCATTTCCACACAGTCCGTCCATGCATTGGTGTCCCCAGATTCCCAGTGTCCAGTCATGAGTCCTGAATTATATTGTCTGGGAAAGTCAATTTTCGTGAGAAGACCCTTCCAGAAGGATGCCATAGAAGTAAGGATGAGACGATTTCCCTGTCCGCTTGGTGGCAGTGGCCGGCAAATTGTAATCGTTTTTATTTGAGCTTAAGAGAGATTGGTCTAAGTCCTCCGTAAATTGTGTTAAACGTAGCATGGGATCTCCAACCTTAGGTTCTGGATTTTCTAAGTAGATTTCTATATGTCGAACAAAAAAAATGTTAGATCTTTCGGTAGCTGATACAAAATATGGGACAGCAAACGTACATTCAGGTGTTTTTGTCGGGTCACCATCTCTAGAAAGACTGCCACCCAAGGCTAAAGAGTTCTTTCACGCAATGAAGTGAATTATTCCACGCCAAACACCAAGCTTAAGTTTCATCTAGTCGTCTTTCAAGACGAAGAGATAATATCCAAGTTTCTAATCCAAGGAGGAAGACTGCTTCAAGAGAATTTTCTGATTTTAAACCTCCGCTGCCTTGCGGCTATAATCAATCATGGGGAAAGGCTCCGGGACGACAAATCCGGAGCTAGAGTCTCTAAGACAGTCAGCAGAAATTCAACTTCCAAGTTGGTGTCTGGCGTGGGATAATTCACTTCATGGCTTGAACGAATTTTTTAGCCTTGGGTGGCAGTCTTCTTTGAGATGGTGTCTAAACACCCGGATGTAGGGTTGGCGTCCCACATTTTGTATCAGCTACCGAAATAAGCATTGGAATAGTGAAAGATATAAAAGGTAAGCAATATATTAAGAAACAGGAGAATTTTCATTAGAAACAAAGACTTAAACATAATGAGGAAAGAGGGCTTGGAGACATTAATAAAAGATATAGGAGAAAGAAATTTTTTTACTTGGTAACATAATGTCAGCTCATTTTAAATTAATTGCGTTATAAGTGAGAATCACATGTGGAAGTGGCCGTGTAACGAATATATGGCACAACATTCATTCTGTTACTGATCTAATTCCTCAAGTTCTCTAAGACAGTCCGCGGAAATTCAACTTCCAGCTTGGCCTTTGGCGTGGAATAATTCACTTCATTGCGTGAAAGAACTCTTTAGCCTTGGGTGGCAGTCTTTCTAGAGATGGTGACCCGACAAAAACACTTGAATGTACGTTTGCTGTCCCATATTTTGTATCAGCTACCGAAAGATCTATCATTTTGTTTTTTAATTGAACCAGGGTTCCACCTCCAGCTTACCCCGTTCCCAATTGAAACCTTATTTTTCATTAAACAGATAACTAATCAACTCTCAACTCTTTGAAGCAAAGTATTCACGAAAGGCGAGATGCAAGGACAAAAATAAAATAAAATAAACCATCGAAAAAGGTTTAATTCCTTGAAATGCCAAATTATAAGTGGATTCCAAACTGGTTAAATTAATAGCGTTATGAATTGTGGAAATGGCCGTGTAACGAATATATGGGACAACATTCATTCTGTTACTGACAAAGATGGGGAAGACATGGCATAAAACTTTATATATTTACTGCAAGCATTGAATTTCACCAAACTCTATTTACATTTCATAGATTTTACATGTTCAGCATTAAATCGAAACCATGATCGTTCTGTTAATTTCTATAGAGTAGCATTTCCACCATGAACTATTCATAGTCACCTGTGATGCAAAACGGCCTGTTATACACATTTCGATATCTAAATCCAGATTAGACAAAAATACATGGATGCATGCGAGGGAATTCATCCGTGAAGGGTCTTGATGCCTCTCATCTAATTCCTCAAGTTCTCTGAGACATTCCGCGGAAATTCAACTTCCAGCTTGACGTTTGGCGTGGGATAATTCACTTCATGGCTGGAAAAAAGTCTTTAGCCTTTTACTATTATTTTTCCTGGACCCCTATAAACATTCGATAAAAAAGCTTTTTTTAAAAATTTTTAACTGATAGATAAGTTTATGAATTGTATTATAGAAATAGTAAATTTATATGATTTATTTTGAAGTAAAACAAATTTAATGAAAATAAACTTGCATTAAACAACTAAATTCTATGGAACATATATGTACACTAGTAAAATAACCCACAATAAGCCATTTTATAATGGACCACTGTGGACCCCAGTAATGTTACATTGACCCCCAGGATTTATATAAACTCCAGGTGAGAACTACTGTAATTTTCAATAAATCTGCTAGAAACACAGCTTTATCTTCTGGGTTTTGATTGCCATAAGGGATTTATCTGATTGAGGTACATAAGCAACCGACAGCCGTCTGTCTGTTTAATCTTTTTATTGTATTTTCCCATATTTTAAAGATAAGGTACTGAGTTTAACAGCAAGATTTTCCAAATCGCGTTACAGCATGAAGTAATTGTCTATCCCACAAAATATTAAATATCTAAAAAAAAACAAAAACAAAACAAATAAAAAAAACCCACTAAACTAATTGAGTTTTTTTTTTCCAGGTTTTCAGATAAGACGTTTAGCCATCTTGATACCATTTTCCGCAAGAATCACTGAAGAACTCTTTGAGTTATTCAGCTAGAAAGAGAACAGGTTAAAATCGTTTTGTGTCAGCCCCACTGTCTTCCCGACTGAGCAATGGTGAAAGGAAAAAGATCATTCAGAGCTTCAGTAATGGAACCAACATTCATACTCTGGCTTCCATCTTCAAAGTTCATTCAAGATCCATCAAGAGAACGGCGAATAAGTTTTAAAAAGAGGGAACAGTAGAGAGGAAAGCTGGATCAGGAGATCACAACAGGAAGAGGGATCATCATTTCAACTTACAGCTAAAGAGATCAATTAGAAAAGATCCAACTCAATCAATGTCTTTTAGCACGTGAGAGAGGAGTTTCAGCTATGACAGTTCAAAGAGCAGTGAAAGAAGACTTGAAAATAAAATCCTACGTGAAACGTGTGAGGCAACTTGTTACTTCAGAGCAGAAAGTTAGAGGGTCAGAGAGAGCAGAGATCAACTTGAATAAATTAGAAATAGATTCTGGAATAATATATATATATATATATATTTGAACTTTATATCAATCCTTCGTGAGCATTCGATCCTTAGCTATGGTTAATTAATGATGAACATGTCATTTTCGTTTATGATCGATTTCATCAGGATTATCCGGTTAAGCTTGGGGAGTAATTATAAATTAAATGCTCAAAGTAGAGTCCAACAGTGTTATAAAATCCTCGGAGAATTCCAGTAAGATCACTTTAATCATTTGTAAGATACAACGGTTCAAAGCTTAATCTAACAATTGGACAATTCTTTTACACGATTTGGGCGATTTTGCCGTTACACCCGTTATAGTGAAGTCGAAATCTTAGATAAACTTCCCGAAGTTTATATTTGTTCTGTTGTTTTTGTTCGAGGACTTTCAATCATCTCGGTTATTATGAAGAACAATGTGCTGCCCGTGTATTCCGTTGTCTATATCCTTGTATTCTTTAGAAAGCTGAAATTTTAAAATCGTCCACGGAAAGAAAATGATTTGATTAAATAGACAACAAAATAGGAAGGGGCATGAGGCAAGGATGTTTGTTCTTAATGGAAGCATTCAACCTTTACAGCGAGGCGATGCTGAGAGAAAGAGACATCCTACCAAGATTTGATATCATTGGGCACGATCTTAATAATATAAAGCAAAAGATGATTTTTAGAAACTGAGTATTCAGTTAAAAAAAAATTCTAAACACTTAACCTTATTAGCTGGAATAACACCTCGCCGACGAAATCCAAAATATACCAGACTAAAAGCATTAAAATCCATTAAGTATAACGTTATACTATGGGTACAATTTTGAATAGGCATTTCAGTTTTATAAATAGTGAAATTAAAGTCTACCAGCTCAAAGATCGAAAAAATTAGTAAAGAAAATATACCACCCGACTTCAATAATCCTTTCAATCTCGAGGCAGGCAAATATTAATTTAACTGTTTAAAATAGATAGGGATATCTATTTAAACACGTATTTGATTATCAAATTAAAAAAAAAAACCAACAGTTAGGCAGGTTTGAAGCGCTAAAATTAACAGTCAAATTAGAGGTAATTTTATCGAACAAATCGGATTACTATTAAAACAGAGGCACGGTGGAGTAAAGGATAGCGGCTCGGATTGAGGCATCGGAGCAAATACCCTTGGGAAAGGTATAAATCATCCCTGCCCCCCCCCAGTCATGAGTAAATAGCAGGACAGACGGAGTTCTATAGCCTTGGATGGAAACTGGTTAACCGCCGAAAGAAAAGGTAACCTACCGCAGGGAAAAAATCTGCCTCGATCACCTAACCGTGTATCACGCATGTTACATAACTGATTAAAACAGGTGAAAATAGACAGGATTAAATAGATGTGTCATCAGCATATATACCTAGTTTGGAACTGATCACACCGGGAAGGACGTTTATGACAGAAACCGCATTAATGTGAAAAGATCTAGAAGCGTGGTCGTTCAATCTGGCTTTCATTACAGAATTCGTTAAGAACTTCTCAAACTCTCTAAGACAGGATTGAATACCTGTGTCATCAGCGTATATATCTACTTGGAAACTGATGACATCGGTAAAGTCGTTGATGAAGGTAAGAAACAATGTAAGTCCGAGGATAGAACCCTGGGGGTACCCTCGCATTCATGTGAAAGGACCTAGAAGTGTTTTCATTCAACCTAACTTTCATTATACAATTTTTTAAAGAACAATTGGATTAAGCAAAATATTCATCCACAGGCTTCATAATGCTTGAGCTTTATGAGGAGGACAGCATGCCAAACCTTGTCAAATGGCTTTGAGATATCTAAAGCTTCAACCTGCACCTCACTGATTCAGTAATATTTGTTAACACATAAGTGATAGATTGGTTTGGTTCGGTTTGGTTTATTTTACAGCATATCAACCTTAATGGCTTATTTAATGCTGAGAAAAATCTGGTTGGCAGCGGCTAGTTGCAGCGTTGTCACTCATGTCTCATCTACAATTGCTTTGGTCATGAGAAAATTTTGTTTTGGAAGCATTAAAATTAACAAAACATTCTTACCGCTGTTAACCACTGACTGGAGATTATTTTCAAGAGCAGATGCCAATTTTACTTTCTGGAACCTATCAAGGTCGTTAATGAAAGTAAAAAACAATGTAGATCCAAGTATAGAAACATGAGGGACGCCCCCAATGATGTGAAAAGATCTAGAAGCGTGGTCGTTCAATCTGGCTTTCATTACAGTTTGTTAAGAACTTATCAAACTCTCTATGACAGGATTAAATAGTTGTGTCATCAGCTTAAATACCTAGTTGGAAACTGATGACATCGGTAAGGTCGTTGGTGAAGGTAAAAAACAACGTAACTCCGAGTATAGAACCCTGGGGTACCCCCGCATTAATGTGAAAGGGTCTAGAATATTAGGCGTAGGGTTAGGATTAGGGTTAGGGTTAGTGTTAGGTTTAGAATTATTTTTCTCATCTTTTTTGTTATAATGTTTCGGCTGTTGTGCCTTCATCAGATGATTGTCGATCTGGTTAACCGTCAGATAATTTCGAACTGATCGTTTATTGCTGGGCTTGCTTGTTTGTTCATGAATTGGTGACACATTAATTATAAGTTCAATTGTTTCACCAGGAAGTGTGTACTTGGACTCAGTAAAAAAGAAGACGAATTATCACTCCTAGTCAGGGGAACAAGAATAATCTATCTCCGTAGATTGAATAAAGTGTTTTATTTAAAACTCTTTGAGCCTTACCCAAATGTACAGAAATCTGAAGAAAGCCGGAGAGCACATGTACCGAAACGTTGAACAGAGATGAGGACAATAGTCCGCAGAAATTCAGACAAATTATGCGAGTCTCCTTAATTAGAATTAAGAGTGTATTCTTGAGTCGAGAGAAAACGTGAATACAATGAGCCGTTTCTTTCACTACTTGTAAAATCTATCATAGTCGCAAGACGTAAATTTATATAAATAAATTTTGAGGAGAAAAAAAAAAATCAGTTATAAATTGGAGAGGGTGAACGATGGCCCCACCCTGATCTAATAGTTTCCAGCTTTTTGTATAACCCTTCCTTGTTTACTTCTCTCACTCCACCTTTGTCGGTAGTTAATGTCCACTTCCCTCTTTTTTTTATAACGTCATACACGACGACGCATGCGCAGAGTATGACGTTAGAGTTACACTTAAATGCAAGATCGGAACGAAAGATATTGTTTCCGTTCATCCTTAAACCTAGAAAAAAAAAAATGATCACAAAGTCGAAATATCTGACGCCTTCATCTAACTCCTTCATTTGATTTTCAGTATGAAGGGTTGGTGTCTGAATGTGACGTGTAGATCTTTCATTGGTTGGATTTCATCGCTTCATGTTAACGTTTGCTCCTAAAAATTGAAACGGTGTTAAAAACTTTATTTTTTTAGTTTCTACGAAAACTATAAATAAAAACACTTGAAATATACGTAAGTAGCCTTATTCAGCAATTAAAAAAAAAACAAAAAAAAATCGTAAAGTGTTTCTTTTTGAATTTAAACTTTAAAAAATTTAATTTGTCATGCTCTTTCAAAAAGAGCGGCAAAAAATAATCTGGGTGGATAGAGCTAGCCACAAATGTAATGTGGACGCTGTCTGAAAGTATAGAGTGACTTGGCATTTGTTTTCAATTTAATTTACTTTTGAAGAAAAAAGTATTCCGCTTTTCATCAAATGCATTGACGTCATTTCCAGCAGGAGGAGCCGTTTCTATTCCTCATGCTTTTGATATTTTCTGACTTAAATTTGTTGATTTTTTCCCCTTTATTCTTGCTTACAATTTAATTTTATTTCTAGAGATTTTTTCGTTCAGTCAGTTTGCATTTTCCCTCTTTTCTTTCCTTATATATTTTTACTTTTCTTTTTCGTCTTTTTAAATGATTCACTAAGTTTTACTTAAAATGGCGGATATAGAGTGTGCAACATCAAGGTTCCACGTGTGGAAGGCTCATTTGCCTAAAAACTCAGCATTTTGGCTTCTACTTGGGCCCGAAATGACATGGCGAAAAGGACGTAAACATGAGCCTCAAGACAATTTTGCTGATGTCTTATGTTTTTTTTGTTTTCGTTTTTGACATTTATTGATTTTAACTCATCTTTATCACAAGAGCAAACAATGAATGAGGTTCAAGGATAAGGAGATTGTCTTCCAAGAAACGGTGGGTCTGTCTGCCAACAAAATCAGCATTTTAGATTTATCCTGGATTCGAAAATCGAGCTGACATCTATGGGAAATAATTATGTCAACCAGGAAAATCACATTTTTTCTTTCTTTCTTTCTTTCTTTCTTTCTTTCTTTCTTTCTTTCTTTCTTTAACTCTCTCTCTCTCTCTCTCTCTCTCTCTCTCTCTATATATATATATATATATATATATATATATATATATATTAGTTGTATTGATGTGAGTTGTGATCCTGGGTTTCATGTCCTTGCGATCGCTAGATTGTCTGACGATCGCATAGGCGTGAAACGCAGGATCACAAATTGCATCAACACAACTAAGTATGTTAGGTATCATCACCGATATTGAGTGCTTTCCAATAAGTACTGCGTATATAATATATAAAGAATATATATAGAAATAACACAAACACGCACACACACATATATATATATTTATATATACATACATATTATACAATATCAGCATGGCCCGGCGTTGACCGTGCTTGATTCAAAAATCGTACGACTCATACAGCAATCGCTATCACTATTTAATATATTTTTGCCCTTCCTTGCCTTTAAAGGAGTGCCCTTTTTCCGTGCTGATGTTGCTACATGCCTTACTTTTGCCTATCTCACACTGCGAATTTTTTCTAAGCTCTATACTAAACATTAAATCTGTTACGAAAAAAGAACTAAACAAAATGAACACAAAACGATCAGCTTTAAAAAAGACTCGTAACTGGAAAAACCGAATGAAAAAAGAATGTTAACAACAAATACATTTTCACACCCAACCCAGTTCTGCGGAATCAGAATCAACGTTGAGTTTAAGCAAGCGAATGAGCCAATTGGAGTAAAGTGTCATGCAGATTTAAATTTTTCCCAATTGTGACGAATGCAGCTATCGATTTTTTTTTGCATGCTAGCATGCTAGTTAACATTCGTGTCAGTCAGCTGTTGGCTCTTACGCTGGCCAATAGAATCTTCCTGCCTATTCGTGGCAGCCAACTATAGGCTCTCACTCTGGCCAGTAGAAAATGGCCGCAAACTACATGAAAACTGCAGTAGAAGCATGAAAAAATTGATTATTTCCACTATTGATGGGAGTTGGGAAATGCAAAGACGGTCTTGGCCTTCCCGCTAACTTGGAGCATGTGCATGTAGATTTTGGTGCAAATCCGTCGAAAATTGCGGCTGCGCATTCGTTACACACACGCACACACACACATCTTACCATATATATATATATATATATATATATATATATATATATATATATATATATATATATATACGTTTAATAAATACATCTACGTTTCTAGTGAAACTCAGAGTTTCACTGTTACCCAATTCATAAGGTACAATGGTAAATAAACTATTTATCACGGTTGATTTTTCAAGAATTCTGGATCTCGTGAAAGGAACGCTATATTATATGCAGATTCAAAGTTCAAGGCTATTATAAATTTAATATAATATTGGGGTATAAATTCTACATATAGAGTGAAATATCTCGTTATTTAGTTATTTAGTTTATATTCACGTTTATATCTATCTATCTATCTATCTATCTATCTATCTATCTATCTCACCCTGTTCATATCTATCTATCTATCTATCTATCTATCTATCTATCTATTTTCTCTTTGTTTCTTTTTCCTTTATTTCATTCTCATCCTTTTTCTTTTGGGTATTCTTTACTTCTTCGTTTCTCATTTTCCTTCCATCTTTCTTTCTTCATTCTTGCCTTTTCTTTTCGTATTTTATTTATCTATTTTCCGCTATTTTCTACCTTTTTTTATCTTTTTGTATTCCTTCCTTACTTCCTTTCGAGTTTTTCTTCGTTTTTTTCTTTCATTTTTCTTTTTCTGGCTCCTTTCTTTCTTTCTTTCTTTCTTTCTTTCTTTCTTTTTTCTTTCTTTCTTTCTTTCTTTTCCTATTTCTTTCTTTATTTTTGTCAGCTTTCATTATTCTTTCTTTCTTTCTTTCTTTCTTTCTTTATTTTTGTCATCTTTCATTATTCTTTCTTTCTTTCTTTCTTTCTTTCTTTCTTTCTTTCTTTCTTTCTTTCTTTTATACCTTTTGACATCTACTAAACTGAGCAGAAAACCAGACAACGTGAAATATGATTGCATGTATGTACCTCGACTTTTTTTTCGCTAAAAAAAGCATGCCATGATAAAAAAGGCCCCAAGTTTAATAAAAACAAATTTTTATCGTCAAAATATTTGTTATTATTAAGAGGAAAGACCAAAGTCTTTTTCATTATTTCATGAAATTTTTGAATTTTTCCTAGCAAGTTCGAAATTTTGATAACAAATCTTGATATTTTTTCCAATATAATTTTTATTTGAAATATATCAAAGTATTTTTCTCACTAGAAATAGTAAATTTAATCATTTAGCTTTCAATTAAAACTAAAATGAAAGCTTCACAAAAACTTTTTCTTTTTAAAAATCAATTTAAATGTTTAATTTAAGGTATCGCTATTTTAGTAGAGGTACCTACGTTTTGCATATCGCATTCAAATTGGGTATATCTGCCTGCCTGGATAAATGTACATTAAAAATTCCTATTTCATACCTTGTGTTGAACTGCTGGAAAATCAAAAACTATTTCAGTCACGAGTCAGAGCATATTTACTAAGCTTGGCATAGTATGGCACATGGTCACAAATGCGGAGCGCCTAGTGAAGATTAAATTCCCTGTCGTAGCCTATAAAAAATCATTGCTCTGTTGCGAGGCTTTTTGGCATTCTTTTTTTTTAAATTGTTTATTTTTCCTTCTTTTCTTTCGTTTTATATTTTTACTTTTTCATTGAATTCACCCTTTTCCAAATTTTCTTTCTATCCCACTTTCTTTCTTCTTTTTTTCTTTCTTTCCCACTTCCTTCCTTTCTTTCTTTCTTTATTTATTTATTTATTTATTTATTTATTTATTTATTTATTTATTTATTTTTTTCTTTCTTTCTTTCTTTCTTTCTTTCTTTCTTTCTTTCTTTCTTTCTTTCTTTCTTTCTTTCTATTCATTTTCTTTCTTTCTTTCCCATTTTCTTTCTTTCTTTCTTTCTTTCTTTCTTTCTTTATTCATTTCTATCCCACTTTCTTTCTTTCTTTCTTTCTTTCTTTCTTTCTTTCTTTCTTTCTTTCTTTCTTTCTACCCCACTTTCTTTCTTTCTTTCTTTCTTTCTTTCTTTCTTTCTTTCTTTCTTTCTTTCTTTCTTTCTTTTGTGTCCTATGCTCTTCTCCCGCCTTTTCTCGCATCTGTTCCGACTTAAAAAGTGCTTCCATGCAAAGGCTCGAATCTATCCAGTTTTACGGCTGGGGAATTCAATGTTGACACAAGGTGAAAAAAGAAACGGGATTTGCAACAAGGGTTGGGGGTTTCCAGTCCCTCTGTGCCTGTCGATGGTGTACCCGGGACGGGAGGGGGGGGTAACAATGATGGGGGCGGGACACACGCAGATTAGAGACAGAAGGATTATCAATGCACAAAACATAAATGCCGAGTAAAGGTAAAAAAAAATGTGAGGGCTGCAAAAGATGCCCAAAAAACTCTTTTAAAAGAACAAATTTATATGTATAAATAAATAAAAATGCTAAACAGACAGAATCTATCTATCTATCTATCTATCTATCTATCTATCTATCTGTTTTTAAGAATTTATTTATGCACATTGAAATATAGAAAATAAACCTGAATAGAAAATATGTACAGACACAAATACAGTTATGAAGAGACTGAGATAGATAGATAGATAGATAGATAGATAGATAGATAGGCAGACAGACATATATGAAGAGACTGAGATAGATAGATAGATAGATAGATAGATAGATAGACAGACAGACAGACAGACAGACATATAGGAAGAGACTGAGATAGATAGATAGATAGATAGATAGATAGATAGATAGATAGATAGATAGATAGATACGAACAGACTTAGATAGATAGATAGATAGATAGATCGATAGATAGATAGATAGATAGATAGATATGCACCGACTTAGATTGGTATGAACAGACTTAGTTATATGAACAGACTTAGATATGAACATAGATATGAACAGACTAAGATAGATTGATATGAACAGACTGAGATAGATAGATAGATAGATAGATAGATAGATAGATAGATAGATAGATAGATAGATAGATAAGAACAAAATGTTAGAATGAGACAATCGGGATGAAAGAGATCGATGCCTTAATTGAAACATTAATCTATCAATATATTGATTTCGCTAAATATCTTTGAAAGATTGGTAGAATGAAAGATTGATTTAGTTAGACAAACAAATCAAGCGATAATATAAAGAAAATGAAATTAAATATTAACGATGCATTTTAAATAAATACATAAATACATTAAAAAATTCAAATAAACATGTTAATAGATAAGAAACAAAAACAGCATTAAATAAATAAGGAATTACAGTAAACACAGACGTTTACTAAAGAAACAATTCGATTTTTATATTTACGCGATTTTATTTTTATCTCTTAGTGCCTGTTTACTCATCTTACCAAAATAAAACAAAAATCATCATATCGTAGCGAGAATTTTATTAGAATAATACTGTACACAACTTTAACTTGAATAAAGGAAATTGCCGTTTACAACTTTAAAAAAAACAATATGGCTGCTGCGTTCGCGGTCTCCCGTGTAATAACGATCTGGCTTTTGCTTCTTTATTACAAAAGCTGAAAAGAAAATCATATCAGCATTGAAGGAGATAAAATAAAGATTAATAATTTCTGTATAAAATTTTTATTCTGTTAATGTTACATTTATTTTATATTTTTATATTTGTTGCATATTTTCAAGTTGAGAAAAATTGAGCGCTAATTACAGACCAATTCCTCTTACTGCATTTATTTGCAAGTAATTATCGTATAAATTCTATCATAATTAACAAGTAAAATTTTGGCCAAATTAACGAATGAAAAAAAATACGAAAGTAAAAGGCGTGTATATTTCTGTACGACGAAAATATTTCAAATAGTTTCAATCAACAACATAAGAATAGCACAGGGACTTAAGTGACGTTAAAAATGATGCAGACGATAAGTTGATGATGGCGGTGAAATAATCGTGTAAAATGAAGTAAGAGAGAAATTGTATGACAAAGTAGAAAAAAAAAGTTTACTTGTGACGCGTTTGGTCCTTCAGGACTTCATCGGAGAAAATTTGTTATGTTGGTAGGACTACACATGCGCATGACAGAGGGGTGCTGGGAATTATAGATTTTTTTTTAAATCTGAGGAATTTATTGAGAGTCTTTTTCTTTTACTTTCCACCACTACTGTAAGTAGGTATTCCACACTGTGATAGAAGAAGATCTGCCAGAAAATGTGAAATATTGTTAGAGCTAGGGCTCAAATTTACTATAGATGAACTTGCGATTAATGCACTGTCTAAACTTTTACGTCGTAGTGAATTATTTTCTTCTTTGATCAATAGCATTTTCTATGTAAGTCTCGTTACGGTAGGCAGCCGACGCATTTGATGTATTATTTTGTAAATTGTCCCTTTTGTGTTCATATAATTTTTTATCTAAATTCCTTGAGGTTTTGCTCATGTATTTTTTGTGAAAATTATTACAGGCGATCGCGTAAACACCTCCTTCAGGTTTTAGCTGACTGTTTTGTTTAGTATTGACTAAGTTGTTTTTTATTGTTTTGAGCGAATCCAGCCCTTTCCAAAATATCTTAAACGCGTCACAAGTAAACTTTTTCACTTTGTCTTACAATTTCCACAGTACTGTTCATGATATATAAAAATATATAACGCTATTTCAAAATGTAACAAAAATAATGTAAATAAAGAATGTAAACAAATATAAAAATAATGTAAAAAAAGGCAAAAATAAATAATGTAAACACTAATAATAATAATAATAATAATAATGACAATAATGAAAAAACTAACAATGATAATAATAAAAATAATAAAAAGTAAAAATATACCAAAATAATAATTTTAGGAAAGGAAAAATATAAAAAGGAATAATGTTAGGAAAGGAAATCCCAAAGAAATGACAAGGTACCCAACTTTTGGCTCTATCATCTGTCATCAATCCATAAAGGTCTTACGAAAACTTTATCAATTCTAATTAATAACACCCAAAGAAATTTCAAGTAGAACTGTCTTACAAAAATCAATCTTCAAGAGTCTTGGAAACTACAGAAGATTGGATGATGATCTGTGTCAAATAACATGAAAGAAATAAAAAAAAAAAATCTTTATTCAGAATTGAACAAATTCAAAAGGGAATTTCAAGTGGGTAAAGAAGTGCAAATAAACCACAATACGGTTACTGCAGGGGAAAAGAACCTAAAAAAGAAAGCAAATGCAATTTACCAAATGCAGAAATGATGACAAGATAAGCCAATGACCAATATTCTGCCTCTACGAAACGTACTGATGTAGAAAAACCCCGTATTCATCAGTGGTAACGCAGTGCTGGGTTAAAAGCAGAAACCGATGGTTTTATTCTTCCTGTACATGACCAATACTTGCTAACTAGAGATTACCAAACACACATAATAAAGAATCGTGCTGACACCAAATGCAGATTTTGTGATAAATATTCTGAAAAAAATTGACCATCTTGTAATAGGTTGCACGGTATTGTCACCCAGTGAATATAAAACTCGCCATGATAGAGTAGGCCAATATCTGCACTGGAAAATATGCAACGTTTACGGGAAGGAAACTGCAAGAAACTGGTATGAATATCATCCATACTCGGTTACAGATAGGAACTGTAATAATTCTATGAGATTTTACAACACACACAAACAGAATAATCAAAGCTAATCGCCCAGACATCGTGATCAAATACCAAAAAAAAAAAAAAAAAAAAAGAATGCGCTTGCTTATTGACATGGCAATCTCTGCAGATTGTAATGGATATTTCAAGATCTTTAAAAAAAATCTATTACAATACAAGAAAATCGAAGTGGAAATTTTAAAAAAATGTAGCGTGTGAGGAAATCACTACTTCCAGTTGTAGTTGGAGCCCTCGGATTTATTGGAAAATTTTATGATAGACTCATTGAAGGGTAGACACATGCCTTAAAGAAATATAAAATAATGTACTCGTTATTACAGCTCACAGATTAAGAAAAAAACCTTTATCAATGTAAACTGTGTGTGATATTAGGTATTTTTTAACTTAATTTTTTTTAAATAAAACTGTCATGAAGCCATTTTTGAGCTTAGGTCCCTGGTTGGGACCCGGAAGGAAATGAGTAAACAACAGAAATCAAAAGAAATAATAATAATAATAATAATAATAATAATAATAATAATAAACAAAATGTTTGACGTAACTCTTCCAAAATAGAGAAAAGCTCATTTTAAGAAAAGGGAACGAAAAAAAAAAAAAAAAATAAAGACACGGTGTTTAACAATTTTCAACAATATTTCAACAGTATGTCTGACTTTTTCAAGTAATGTTAAAAAATTGCATGCAAGTATAAAAATCTCTCCCCGGAATCGATACTTCAAATACACAAATCAACCATTCGCCCTTGTATGGAGTATTGCTGCCATATATGGTCTGGGGCACCTTCTGTTTACCTCGGAGTTCTTGACAAGATCCAGAGACGGATATGCAATGTGATTGGCCCTGATCTGGCATCTCGTCTACAGTTGCTCTCTCACAGACGCGCCGTCACCTCTCTCTGTCTTTTCTACAAATACTTTCATGGTAATTGCTCTGAGGAGCTGCTTGCACTAGTTCCCAGACTCCATGAATTCAAGCGCCCTACGAGGCTGGCATCCCGCTTTCACCCTTACATTGTAGAAACTTTTAAATGTAGCCGTCTCTTTAACTCCTATTCCAGTTTCCCTGAGAGCTATAATCTCCAACAATTCAAATGTAATGTCAATCGACATCTCCAGTTGCCTTGATCTATCCACTATCCCTCTCCTCATCCTTTCTTCTATCACTCCTATCTGCTCTTGCTCCTAATCTTCTGCAACCCCCTGCATCCTAGTGGCTTCATGCCTTGCTCGGGGCGTAATGCTTAAAAAGAAAACAAAAAACTTATAAGTCTTTGTACAAACGTTGTTTGTCTTGAGAAAAACTGTTGTATTTGTAATCGACGCGTCAAAATGAATGAAACGCTGCCAGCGTGAATAGCGTGCAACTGAAACATGTGTAATATGATGACGATCGTCCTCATCTAGGAATTTATCTAGATGCTTAGTTACTAAGAGGAATTATTCCTCTTAATATCTTAAATTGGGCTCTTCGCTATGTTTTTTTAAGAGTTTCACCCCAAGCAAGGCCGGAAGCCACTAGCACGTAAGGGGTAACAGAGAGTTGTAGCTAGAGCAAAGAGGAGTGATAGAAGAAAGGATGAAGAGAAGGAAAGGGGATAGAGCAGGGCATCTGGAGACGTCGATTGACATTACATTTGAATAGTTGGAGATTATAACTATCAGGGAAACAAGAAAAGGGGAGGGAGTTCCACAGGCGAGATGTGCGAGACATGAAGCTATTGGAGTAGAAGAGACGGCTACATTTAATAGTTTCGACAGGGAAAGGGTGAGAGCGAGATACTAGCCTAGTTGAAGGTTTAAATTCATGAGTTGTTAATAATAATAATAATAATAATAATAATAATAATAATAATAATAAGAAGAAGAAGAAGAAGGCTGCGTATGTTGCAGAAGGAAATAGACAGAGAAAAAAGAATGAGATGAAGGGAGAGATCGAGGGGAAAGAAAGAGAAGAAGATAAATAGAGAAGGCAAGACATTAAGAGAGTTAAGTCGACGGAGGGAGAGAAAGAATGGCGTAGTTGAAAAGTAGACCTAAAAAGAAAAGAGAACGACAGTCAATTGTCCTTTATCGCCGAGACAACGACATATAGAATGTTAGCGACAGATATACGTCGAATTAAAACCTTGGCGTCACTTGAATGAAGTCAGCTTTTAGAAACGCTTCCTCGCAGATTAATGTGAAAATATTTCTACAAAGCAACAAGAAAGAAAACACGATAACAAATGAAGAAAGGCAGACAACGGACACCCAAGAATTTAAGAAAATCATGAGAATGACGTCATCTTGGTGTCGCGACCAACAACCAAAAAATAAGAACAAGTGTGATATGAGCAGTGTCAAAAGAGACGCTAATGTGAATAATTTGGGTAGCAAGAGAATCTGATGACCATTCAAGCTAAGTTATTTATTATTCTACATTATGTGCCGTGTCCCTTCAGGACGTAGCCTATCAAGGCTCTCCACAACTTCCTGACCCTTGTAGCTCTTAATAAATTTTGACTTTCTGCTACCTTTGCCAAACCCTGCTCCGCCAACCGTTTACCTATTATTGCAGCTAAGGATCAAAGCCTCGCAACCAGATCCTATCATTGTCACATAATCAAGGATGGAGCTAACTCGAAATGTAGGATCTGCGGAAAATAGGATGAAACTGTCGACCATATTGTCTCAGGATGTCCGGAACTAGCAAAAAATAAATATATCGACATATATAACAAGGTAGCGACATATGTGCACTGGAAGATATGCAAGAAGCACAAAATCGAAACCATTGAGAGATAGTATGAGCACTAATCAGACACAGTTATACAAAATAACGATGGGACATGTCAGTTCAAACTGACAGGGAAGTAAAATCAACAGACCTGATATTATCATAAAAGACAAGAAATTCAGGAAGTGTAAGCTTATTGATATAGCAGTACCATCTGAGAGAAAAAAAAACTCCATGAAAATTATCGAGAAATTGTCCAAATATAAGAACCTGGAGATCGAGATTAACAGGATGTAAAGAATGAAGACTGAGATTGTATCAATTGTAATCGGAGCTCAGGACCTCGTGAGAAAAGGAATGGACAATTTTACTAACAGCATCCCACGTTATATCAAGATGCAAGTTGCCTAGAAGATTGCCCTACTAGGGACATTCCATATACTAAAAAAAGTGCTATTAATTAAATGACAATACGCCTATAAGTCCTAAGGACCATACTTTGGAACCGACTTTACAGGATACAAAGCAGGAAGCATAAACTAAACAAATAATAATAATAATAAACAAATAATAATAATAAACAAATAATCATAATAATCATAATAACCATAATAATAATAATAACCATAATAATAATAATAAAAAAACAAATAATAATAATAATAATAATAAACAAATAATAATAATAAACAAATAATAAACAAATAATAATAATAATAATAATCACATGGGACTACACAATACACACTGACAGAACAATCAAGGCCAATCGGCCAGATATTGTTATTAAAGACCACAAACAAAAACGGTGCCTCCTTATTGACATGGCAGTCCCTGCTGACTGCAATGTATCTTTGAAGATATTCAAAAAGTTGTCAAAATACAAGGACCTTGAAATAGAAATATCGAAAATGTGGCATATGGGAACATCAACAATCCCTGTTGTAGTTAGAGCCCTAGGACTGGTTGGAAAAGATTGCAGTAGACTAATTGAAGGGATTCCTGGAAGTCTATGCCTCAAGGAGATACAAAAAATTGTTCTGACAAGTACAGCCCACACTTTACGAAGGGCTTTATCTATGTAATTTTTTTTTTTTTTTTTTGTCAGTGGAAAGTGTCATGACGCCATTTCTAACCTTAGATCCCTGGGCGGGACCCGGAAAGAAATGTGTAAACGCCAGAAATCTAAGAAAATAAAAATAATAATAATAATAAACAAATAATAATCATAATAATACAAAAAACAAATAATAATAATAATAAAATAATAATAATAATAATAATAATAAACAAATATTAATAATAATAATAATCATAATAATCATCATAATAATAATAAATAAATAATAATAATAATAAACAAATAATAATAATCATAATAATCATAATAATAATATTTGCGTGTTATGCATTAATACTCGTTTTCCCAATGGATTATACGTAAAGTATATTCACACATTTTAGCCTCTAAAAAAACATTTTTGAGCGTCATTTGAATATAAACACCATTTGCTTTTTATTCGAAAGCTGTTTATAAGTTGTATTAACGTAATTAAGAACACACTCACAGACGCACAGATATAAATCCATTTGTAGGATTAAATTACTTAAAGTATTAATTTACACAGAAATATGCTAATGTATACAATTAAAAGCACAGCATTTAAAGTACATGAAACATTTTATAGTCCGATGCAATATAAACGAATTCAAATATATATACATACACGCGCACACACATGTGTATTTTTAGGAAATGGATTAAATCCCATATATTTTTATTTTTAATTTATTTTTGTTTAAACGTCATTTTTGATGGATACTCATATTCGAGTAGAAGTTCGAGTAAATTAAACCGTATTTTTTTTATCCAACTACATCTACCGGCCTGAATATTCGAGAAATCTTGTCAGGATAATATGTGTCCTCCGGCAGGATTCGAACCTGCATCCCTTACATAGGACTGTTTTGTTTGACCGTAAGTCCTACGTGGCCGAGTTGTTAGGCACGTCAAGTGTAATGACAATTGCCCATTGTAGATGCAGTTTCCAATCCTGCCGGACGGAGGATGCATATTTCTTCTGACAAAATTTTCGGTAGACGAAATAAACATTGTCTAATAAACGGAGCGTCTTCTCAAATATGGGCATCCACTAAAAATAACGTTTGAAGTAATAAAAATATGTGGGAATCAAAAAATAAAATCAATTCTTTAAAAATTGCTTTGTTTACGTTTCGTTTTGATTATTATGTGTAAGGTGCGAGAGACCAACAAAATTCCTTCTAACATCAAAGATAAAATGAAGGCAAGGCTTTCACCAACTTAAACGAGGAGATCATCCAGAAGAGTTGCAGGAGATTCTGAAGTCGTCTGGAGGCCGTGGTTGAAGCCAATGGCATTTTTATTGAATAAGTTTACTCTTTAGTATTTCAAGTTATTTTTGCGTAATTTTGGTAAATATATCTGCTAAAATGTGATGTCAGTGTTATTTTCATTTTTGCATAAGCTAGACACCAATTTAAATCATCGCACCCTGTAATTCACAAAGGCCGACCGACTGTCTAACGTTTGTAATTACTCACGGCATGTCCCTGATATTTAATGTCGTAAGAAGCCTTTATTAACATCATCTCCTTGCTTGTGATTGTCACTAGAGGTCTATGCATTAATCATGGTAAATGAACAGGGAGATAGGCACATTTCTAACGAAAACTCGGCTGGTCAATGTTCGGCTACGCACTTATTGATTCAAATTTGCAAATATAGTCTTTTTGGTTTCTTCGTTTTCTTAATGCATTTGCAGAATATTAATCTGGAAGTTGCGATAAAAGACGAAAGGGAAAAGTCTATGAATAATAAATGAAATCAAATCGAAGAGGAATAATAATGCAATTTGATTGATGAAGAAATTCAAATGAGACATTTTGAGCATGAAACAGACTGTCGCCTCTAAGTGTTGACTTCTATGTTCACTTTTTTATATATATATATATATATATATATATATATATATATATATGTGAACATTAAAGTCAACACTCAGAGGGGACAGTCTGTTTCATAGACGCAATCAAAACAGCCTGTCGCCTCTGAGTGTTGATTCAATGTACACTTTTTATATTTATATTTACATACGCTCTATATCTGATATTGTGCACTTTATCCCATAAATATAGCACACTTTTAAACTATATATATATATATATATATATATATATATATATTTCTTGTCGGCCTTATTTAATGAAACATGCTTGAAAGAAAGGTTTCTGCCCAAATATACATTATATATATATATATTATATATATATATATATATATATATATATATATATATATATCGATCATCAAACCAATCTATTTCTCTATGCTAAGTATTCGATAATAACCCATTTAAAAAGAAAATTGGTACAATAATTTTTCCCCGCCCCATATTAGCCTGGTATTATCTTGCCAAAGATCAAGTTAACTAAGCAAAATATATCTTGAATTGTCCATGTAAAATCTCTGCATAGCCGATATGACGATATTGCCAAAGTTGCATCTTAGTAATATTGCCAGGGTTACAGATATGACGACATTACCATGGTTACAAAGAAAATGACATTTCTTTTGATACAAATATTACCA
>CAHIKZ030000953.1:842500-867500 GCA_903632075.3 Acanthosepion pharaonis
TGAGAAGGAAGTAATTAAGAAAAAAATTATTTTTTCTCAAAAACAAAATATGAGAAAAAAGAAACAAGGACTTGATACAATCATAAAAAAGCAGGGAGGAAAAAAGAAGAAAGAAGGAAAAAGAAAGAATGGACGGAAAAAAATAAATGACGTAAGTCAGAATGAAAAGAAAAGAAAAAAAACACGAAAGAAAATATTGAGATTTGCATTCATAAAAGAAGATCAAAATTAAAACAAAGAAGAAAATAAAAATTCGAAATTTCATAAACGTTTTTTGAAAATTAGAGAAGACAAAAAAAAAACGACGAATTTTTAAAAAGTTGGGGAAAAAAAGTAAAAAAGAAAGCGAGCGAAAAAAAAAGGTGAAGGTCGATTACGTGTGGTGTTTGCCTGGATACCACGACTTTACCCGGTGGGATGAAAGAAACGCTAAGACGAACAAGAGAGAGAGAGAGAGAGAGAGAGAGAGGGAAAGAGAAAGAGAGAGAAAGAGAGAGAGAGAGAGAGAGAGAGAGAGAGAGAGAGAGAGAGAGAGAGAGAGAGAGAGCAATTAGGGACCAAAAAGAAAGCCACAAAGCTAAAAGCAAAAAGAGGGGTTATGAGAGATTAAAATTTGTTAACTATTGCATTTAATTTTGTGTAGTCTCTGAAAGCGAATTATTAAAAAAAAACAGATCTTGAGGCACAAAGGCGGTTTGAATGATATCCAAGTAATAACTTCATTGGATTGAAGTTTCTTGCATGAAAGGAATTCCGAGGAGCAACTGTCAATTTCAGGTTTGAAAAATATTCATCAGTCATATGTAAAAGATTGAAATGTCAATTATGGTCAATTTGTCATAAAAAGCTGTGCAGTGCCTTCAGCAGATGGCGTTCATTAACTTTTATGAAACTAATTGTACAACGTTCAGATATAGAAAAATTGTTAAAGAATAAAAGTGAATAATGTATAAGTCCAAGTGTTCAGACCAAATTTCGAAGCCATAAAAGGAACTACAAAAAGATTAATAATAAAATAATAATAATAATAATAGTAATATCTGAATATATATATATATAATAAACAATAAAATCCAAAAACATATCATAGGGGAAATGGGTAAATTCTGTGTTAGTTTTTGGACTTTTTTTAAACTTTCACAATTAAATTTCTATTTCTGACACGAACTCAATTTACAATTGGGTTGATAAGACAGTCGACCGACATCTTAGTTTTCCGAAATAGGCTATTCCCCAGAAAGAAGAAGAAGAAGATGATGTAAAAAAGAAGAACGAGAAAAAGAAGAAAATAAAAAAAGGAGAAAAAACAAGAAGAAAAATTAAGAAAAAGAAAAAGAAGAAAAGCAGAAGAAAAAGAAGGAAAGATGAAGGAACAGAAAAAGAAAAAGAAGAAAAAGAAGAAGAGGGAAGAAAAAGAAAAAATGAAGAAAAATAAGAAGAAAAAACTAAGAAAAAGAAGAAATGGCGGGAAAGAAGAAGGAAAGAAAAAAGAAAAGGAAGAAAAAAAGATGATGACAAAGAAGAAAAAGAAAAAGAAGAAAAAGAAGTAGAAGGAAAAGAAGAAAAGCAGAAGAAAAAGAAGAAGAAAAGAAGAAGAAAAAGATGATGATGAAAAAGAAGAGTACGCGTTGCGCAAACGAAAGCCTTACATAAATAGAGCAAGAAAAAAAGAAAGTGTAAAAAACTGGCGGTAAAACAAAACACTAAAAAGGAAAAGAAAGGCTAAAAAAAATGTTGATCCACATCATTTTGAAGGTTTTTTTTTGCTACAAAAATAAAGAAGAACAGAAACACAAACCCTTGGAAATTTTGAACAAAAGAGGATAATTTTTTCCGCTCGATAGATGATCTGAGACATGACAGGCTTCAATAGTACGACATACTCCAAGCAAAATGGCGGGAAACAATTTGGGCTTTTGCGGCCATACGCGTTAGTGAAGGAAGGGCGGATGGGTTTAATCGTCTCTCTTGGGGTGGCAAAAGGGTAGCGTATCGAACTATACACACTCATGTCCCAAATATTTGCGACGTTTATCTGTTAAGACCATTTTTTATAAAGTTTTAGCATTGCAATGCCATTTCTTGTTAGGAGTCCCTCGCAGTGTATTCGTTTATTCAAGAGGAGAAAGAAAAAAAATGTAATATTCACTGTTCAACATGAACACGAATAAAAAGAGAAATGAAACAATCGTTTTTACATTTGTGGGTAAGTTTAATGGATATCATAACGAAAAAAAAATGCTATCGGCGAGCCGTGATCAAATTGCGGGCTAGTTTGAAAATTCTCGACATGCTTCTAAAGGAAAGCAATAAGAAGGGACTAACTTCAATTGTAAGGAGATTGGTGTGAAAACCCTTTGTACCAACTTAACTGTTTTTAAAATTTTAAGCAAAACTCGAGATTGATTAAGAGTAAACTTTGTACATTTTCTGATCGTTGGGGGTCAGAAAACAATTTCGTTAATGTTGTATGATGGAGGACAGGGCATATTAAGCATCAGTCAGTTATGTGTCATGCGTGATACACGCTTAGGCGATCATGTATCTTTCGATAAGTAATTGTCGAGGCAGATTTTTTCCCGCAGTAGGTTGCCATTTTTTTTGCTGTAGACCAGTTGCCACCCAAGGCTATAGAACCCCGTCTGTCATGCTATTCACCCATAGCTAGGGGAGAAGAGAAGGATTCGTACCTTTCCAAGGTTATTAGCATGTAAGTGAATTTAAGCATAGGGGTGCTGAAAAAAGGGCCATACAAAAATACTGGGCCACCTGCGAAAATTTCACCGTTCAGCTCTTAAATTAAACGATTTTTGTTTTTGCAAAAATGATCTTTACAGCAAGTACAAAAAGCCAATATATGAGTTCAGTTACTGATTTGGTCCGAATAATGACCTTATTTGGAGGTGGAATTGAATGAAACAAGGTTCAGATCTTCGCATTTGGAATTTTTACTCATTCTTATTCTTCATTTGTAGTAATCTCAAAGCTCTTAGAGATTAAGCGTTTTTCGTTGGAGCACTTGTTTCTTCATTTCCCACCACAACGACTCAATTATATATTGTTTTAATCGATTTCATCCCAAGCGAGGCAGTAAAGACACTAAGACACCAGGAATTATTAGTTGTGGAATAATTAGAAATGAAAAACTTTACTTAAGAGCAAGGAAAAATTCCAGCCTCTTCAAAGATCTGAGGGTTGGTCAAAAGTGGTTGTTTCCCTATAACTCACTTTAGTTTACGCTCATCACGAGGAAGCAAGTTCTTAAAGCCTTTTCCTTTGCTTCAAATTCTCAGAAAAGATCTTTATATTTTCAACAGCGTTCTTTATTGTTCGATGATCTCTGCACATTTTCTTTGACCATACAGATCCTTCCCTGCCCTCCCCCCCCATTAGAATGTCTGACAGTCAAATTCTTGAGAGCAACTCTCTGCGTCTGCTCGGTCTCACGTTGACTGCTGACCTGAACAAATACATTGAGTCAATTGCTTCGTCCACCGCGAGGAATGTTGGCTCTCTGTGCCGCGCCAGGAAATTTTTCTCCCCGGAACGGATACTTCAAATATACAAATCAACAATTCACCCTTGCATGGGGTGTTGCTGCCATATAAGGTCTGGAGCCCCTTCTGTTTGCCTCGGGGTTCTTGAGAAGATCCAGAGACGGGATGGAATGTAATTAGCCCTGATCTGGCATCTCGTCTACAGTCACTCTCTTACAGACGCGTCGTCGCCTCTCTCTTTACAAAAACTTTCATGGTAATTGCTCCGATGAGCTGCTTTCACTGGTTCCCAGACTTCATGAATTCAAGCGTCCTACAAGGCTGGCATCCCGCTCTCACCCTTTCACTGTAGAAACCTTTAAATGTGGCCGTCTCTTCTATTTCAATAGCTTCATATGCAAGCTTTCGCATGTGGAACACCCTTCCCTATTACTGTTTCCCTGAGAGCTATAATCTCCAACTATTCAAATGTTGTCAATTGACATCTCTAGTTGCCTTGATCTATCCACTATCCTTCTCCTCATCCTTTCTTCTATCACTCCTATCTGCTCTCGCTCCAAATCTTCTGCAACCCCCTGCATCCTAGTGGCTTCACGCCTTGCTCGGGGCGTAATGCTTAAAAAAAAGAAATAACTTTCATATTTTCTGTTCTTCAGTAGTTGTTAGATCTGTCCCATTACCCATGTTTCAACATCTATTATGGACAAAAAGAAAATAAAAAAAGTTCTTATTAGATTTCAGAGGTCTTAAGCTAATATTAATTTAATCTGCATACAAACTTCAGTCAGCACATTTTAGTAAATTCCAAATATCTCAAAAAGTAACCATTAAAAATGGCGGAAAATTTAATTAAATATTTTACTAAGGGTGGAAACAGACGGTTTTAATTTGACAAATACTGTTTCAGAATTTTTTGAGTCATTGAGGTTTACTTGATTTGCATAATAACTTCAGACATGTTGTAGAATCAGAAAGAGACTGTTGAAACTCC
This sequence comes from Acanthosepion pharaonis, assembly GCA_903632075.3. NCBI lineage: Eukaryota > Metazoa > Mollusca > Cephalopoda > Sepiida > Sepiidae > Acanthosepion > Acanthosepion pharaonis. Next base: position 846,989 of record CAHIKZ030000953.1, read on the forward strand.
TGAGACTTATAATGAGGAAAGAGGGTTTGGAAAATTAATACTCACATGCTGAATACCTGAAGAGCTTTTATAAATCGATAACGGCTGGAAAGAATAGAAAGGGGATAAATATTGATAAGAGCTACAATGGATAGGAAGTTGTGGAGGGCCATTATGAGCGCCTTTTGGGACTTAAGCTCACCCTAGACCTCAAGTGGAACCCGTACATACGATGAATCGCTAAAGATGCCGGAAAAAGTGTCGGCTCCCTGACCCTCTATAGTAAGGGCTCCTCCTGATCTCCTCTACTTTTTTTCAGGCCGAAAATGGAGTACCTGCTTTCATATGTGCCCAGTCTTCACTTTCCAGTCTCGATAGGTTCCAAAAGCGTCCTTGTGGGTGATGAATTATTTTCCACCCGAAAACCCACAGACGAAACGTTGCAGACCTCTCATTATTCTATTGCTATTTCCATGGAAAGGGTTCAGAAGAACAACATTTCTTAGTTCCACCTGTTCTAACCGTCCAGCCTAGGGCTCCTCCTGCTATCCTCTACTGTTACATGATCCAGGTCAGGCCGTAGCGAACCGCCCTCATTCCCTTCGTATTTCATTGGTGAAACGTAAGTTCCACATAAGCAGCTTCTTTCCCCTAAACGCTGCTTTGTGGAACCGACTCCCAAGAAGATGTTTCGCTCCAATCTTAACCCGTTAGTCTAGAGTTATCATTCCCTCAAATCTTCATATGCCTCTTACTCTGTAACCCCCTACATCGAGTGGCTCTTAGGCCTTGTACAGAGTGAACGTCATTGTAACGGAATGCCACTTATAAAAGGAATGCTATTCAGAATAACATAAATGAATATTTCAAACAAATTGTCACCTATCTTTAAAAAAAGACCGTCTATTCCCATACTTATATAATGCCTTACCAAATCGAAGCTTATGTTCTATTAACAATTTGTATATGATTTTGAATGTTCACTACCAAAATAACTAAACCTTTCCACTCAGAGGTTTGGTGGTGTACAATCTTCTTTAGTTAGGTTTTAACCCTATACAACCAAGCCTAGTAAATATCAAGTAGCAAACCAGTTTAGTCTTGAACACTGATTTTCTGGGCTAGTATGCACTTTTCCAGTTAGTCAACTGACGCTAGACAATCTTCTTATTTCCGTGTCATTTTATTCAGTCTTATGTCGTGATAAAAATGTGTTTATTAAATATAAAGATGTTGAATGCTGAGGCTCAGGGCCAGAACCTTCTCAATTAAACAACTGAGGCTACACGATCTTCCTATTTTGTTTTCATTTTATTTACTTTTGTGTTGTGATAAACCGAGTAAGTAGGAAATAAATGTTAGAATTTTCAAGCAGAACCTCAATATTTGGCGCCACACAATCTTCTCATTTTCACTGCTTACGTTTCAGGCATACCCAGTCAAACTTAGTAAATATCCGGTAATACGCCAGGATTTTGAATGGTGGTTTTTAGGGCGAGTAGGACCTATCAAACTAAATGACTGACGCTTCACACTCTTTCTATTTCCGTTTGATACCATTTAAGTTTATATCGTAATAAACTAAGCTTTCTTTGGTTCCGCCTGGACTAATATTCACGGCTAGGACCCTCCATACAGCTTATATTGTAGCGAACCAGCCTCATTACCTTCATATTCAATTGATGAGGGGTAAGTTTCACTGGAACAGCTTCTTCCCACCAAGCACTGCTCTGTGGAACCGACTCCCAATGGGATGCTTCCTCAACCATTACAATCTTAACCTGTTCAAGTCTAGGGTTAATCGTTTATCTTTTCCACCAATTTGCATAAACTGTGCTTCTCACTCTGTAACCCTCTACCCCGAGTGGCCCCCAGGCCTTGTACAGAGTGAACCTGACTGTATGTTGTGGTCTTGTTAGGGCCAGAAATAAAGACACAAGAGAGGAATTGAGTTAAACAAATATATGAACAGAAAACAGTAATACAAACATATACAAACGAGAGTGCTACAGCAAGAATGTTCGGCCCGACTGTCAAAGCTGATTGCTGGAAACTTCCCTCTCCAAAAGGCAGTACCTGCTCCTATTTATATCTGGGAGAGTCGATGTGGGCGTGAGTAAATTATCATAACATTATCTATCTATCTGATTCTGTTCATATCTATAACATTATTTTCATTATCTATCTTTCTATCTATCACATTCTGTTCATTATCTATCTGTATATCTCATTCTGTTCATATCTATCTATCTATCTATCTATCTATCTATCTATCTATCTATCTATCTATCTATCTATCTGTTGGGAGAGTCCATGCGTGCGTGGGTAAATTACCATAACACTGTAAAAAAATTACATATCACTCAAAAGATCAGGATTTTTTTTTGTTATTTTCAAGCTGCATCTACAAATTTGGCGCAACACAATCTTTCTCTTCTTATTCCTCCCTACATGATTTCCACTAACACAGCACGCGATATTCTTTCTCCCATTTCCCCCCGCTAAGCTAGCTGAATGACAATAATAAAAAACAAACCCTACACATTTTCCACTGAAAATAACAAAACCGGTTCCTTTGTTTTGTCTCTTGTTTTCGTCAATAAAATTCCCGGTTCTTGAAATGAGAATTAAATAATCATCAAAAACAAGTGAGGTTTAAAAAATATTTGGTAATTAAGATGAATAACAAGCGGCTCTAAATGTAATTGGCACTCAGAAAAATAAAACGTAATTAGCTGTTCAAGAAAGAACCATAACAAACTACGAACAGACGCTAATTTAAATTCTTCCTTTCTTGCATGCCTGACTAAATGGTATAGCTAAAACCTGGTGGACCGAAATTTTGAGGTTCCTTTCAGAATGCGGCAGGCATCTGAGAAAATGTACATCGGTCGAGGCGTCGAGATAAAAAGATGTTCGAAAGATTGTCTGAACAGATAATTGAAATATCTGTCTATATTTCTGAAATGAGGGATTGTAATTATTTATAGTTTTTTATATCGTTCCGGCTGTTGAGGAAGAGGCATGGCACTTGGAACTAGAATAATCTAGAAATAAAGGGTTCAGTTCGAAACTCAAATCACCTGAAGAAGGTCGGAGCGTACAGCGGCCGAAACGTCGGTTATATGGAAACAAAGATAAGGACAACAGTCCGAGCAATTTAGATAATAGAAATAATGTAGATAATTGAAAATTTGTCAAAAACCGCTGTGGTGTAAAGCAAAAAAGGAAAAACGTTTATTAATACAGCATGACCCGGTGTTGCCCGGGCTTGATTAAAAAAATCGTACGACTCATACAGCAATCGCTATCACTTGACTTAAAATATTTTGCCCTTCCTTGCCTTTAAAGGAGTGCCCTTTGCCGTGATGATGCTGCTACATGCCTTACTTCTTGCCTATCTTACACTGAGAATTTTTTCTAAGCTCTATACTAAACATTAAATCTGTTACGAAAAAAGAACTAAACAAAATGAACACTAAATGATCAGCTTTAAAAAAAGGCCCCGTAACTGGAAAAAACCGAATGAAAAAAGAATGTTAACAACAAATACTTTTTCACACCCAACCCAGTTCTGCGGAATCAGAATCAATGTTGAGTTTAAGCAAGCGAATGAGTCAATTGGAGTAAAGTGCCATGCAGATTTAAATTTTTCCCACTTGTGACGAATGCAGCTATCGATTTTTTTTTTTGCATGCTAGCATGCTAGTTAACATTTGTGTCAGTCAGCTGTTGGCTCTCACGCTGGCCAATAGAATCTTCCTGCCTATTCGTGGCAGCCAGCTATGGGCTCTCACTCTGGTCAGTAGAAAATGGCCGCAAATTACATGAAAACTGCAGTAGAAGCATGAAAAAATCGATTATTTCCACTATCGATGGGAGTTGGGAAATGCACTGTCGGTCTTGGCTTTCCCGCTAACTTGGAGCATGTGCATGTAAATTTTGGTACTAATCTGTCGAAAATTGCGGCCGTACATTCGTTACACACACACACACACATCCTGCCTTTTATAGATAGAGATTAATACAATTTTACGTACATCAAATTGTCTTTAAAGTAAGTGGTAGCAGAAGAATTATCGTTGAACTTTTAAAAGGTAAGCTTAAATATTAATACAATACTTAAATGCAGCGATCAATTTTGAGTTCTTCTATAGTTTATTGTTGCCTATTGCATCTACTCCTCCCTACTTATTGTGATGAAGGACCAATCAAGAACGCTCCGCAGGAGCTAGCTTAAATGCCGCCCGATAAGACGGCTTTTAAGCTAGTATAACATTAAAAATCATAGGAGCTGCAGAGTCTTCCCTTTCAAGTCTTGATAGGAGCTCAAAAGCGTCTCTGCGTCCTTGTGGGTGATGAATTATTTTCCACCCTACAACCTCTTTCCCTGAGACGAAAAATCGCGACCCCCTCACGGCTCCATCGCTATTTCCATGGCAAGTGATCAGACGAACTACATTCCATAGTTCGACCAGATGTTACCTTGAAGGCTAAGACCCGCAATGGTGCTCACATTGTATCAGACCACTCTCATTCTCTTCGTACTCCATTGGTGGGATAGATGTAAGATCCACTCGAACAGCTTCTTCCAACAAACCGGTGCTCTGTGGGACAGACTCCCTAGCGGATGTTTTCTTGATTACTACACTCTTATCCTGTTCAAGTCTAGGATTAACTCTAATCTTCCACACATATCCGCATAAACTATGTCTCTTACTCTGTAAACCTCTACCTCGAGTGACTCCCGGGCCGTGTACAGATTGAACATCATTTTAATATATATACCGGGTATAACAGCAAACTTTTCGTGTAAAAGCAAACTTGTCCATTTGTTAGATTAACTCTAATCCATTGTACCTTAGAGATGATTAAAGATATCTTACTGGAATTCTCCGAGGTTTTTATAACACTATTAGACTCTACTTTGAGCAACAAGAATGTATAGTTACTCTCCAAACTTAACAGAAGAAGCGTGATGAAATCGATCATAAACGAAAATGACATGTTCATAATTAATTAATCATAGCTAAGGATCAGAAGCTCTTGAAGGATTGAAATTATGTTCAAATATATATATATATATATATATATATATATATATATATATATATATATTCCAGATTCATCTTCCACCAACTTATTCAAGATGATCTTTGCCCTCTCTAACCTTCTAAATTTCTGCCCTGGAGTAACAAGGTACCTCACACGTTTCACGCACGTTTTCATTTTCAAGTTTTTTTTTCCACTGCTCTTTGGACTGTCATAGCTGAAACTTCTTTCTCTCCTGTCAAACGTCTTATGAATTGAGTTGGATCTTTTCTAATTGATTTATTTAGCTTTAAGTTGAAATGATGATCCCTCTTGCTGTTGTCACCTCCTGATCCAGTTTTCCTTTCAACTGTTTCCTCTTTTTTAAATTTATTTACCATTCTCTTGATGGTTCTTGAATAGTCTTTGAAAATAGAAACCAGAGTATGAATGTTGGTACCATTACTGAAGGTCTGAATGATCTTTTTCCTCTCACCATTGCTCAGTTGGTATGACAGAAATGCTGACACTAAACAATTTTAACCTGTTCTCTTTTTTCAGTGATTTTGACAAATGATGTCAACAATGACTAAACGTCTTATGTAAAAATCTGGAAAAAAAACAACTTCATTAGTTTAGTGGTTTTTTAGATATTAAACATTTTGTGGAATGGACAATTATGCTGTTACACGATTTTGACAATTTTGCTGTTACATCGGGTATATATTTAAAGTATTTCTTCCATCTTAATGTCAGTTGCCTTTTGTTGCAATTAAACATTGCAAGTCGGAAATAATATTTTTTGAGTAATTGAGATGACAATAGTAGAATTAAAACGAAAGAAATGTTAGTGGTAAATTAATAATTAATAATGATTCATCTAATAAATTACTAATGACTGTTAATGAAGCACTCGAACAATTCTTAATTAGTTGCAAAGAACGAAATAAACAACAGATTTCTGAAAATTCAGTTTTGCTCCAGGGAAAAACTTCTTTTTTTTTGCGGGTTTCAAAGGAAACCGGATCTAATGTCTCAAAGCCTTTCCCTAGTGTTTAAAATCCGACACAAAAACGCAAACACCATTAGTCATTTAATGAGAAGGATAGTATTTCGTAGATCAAACGTTAACCCTAGGGTTGGCCAAGGAAGTGAATAAAACCTGAGTTCTTCGACCCGCTTCCGAGAAAAAAAAAAGTCATAATAAACAAGAAAAACAAAAAAAAAAACATAAAAATAAAAAGTCATTAAAAATCATAGAAAAACATTTTAAACAAGAAAAATAAAATAAAAATACATAAAAAAAAATCATTAGCTGTTTGAAATACCACCAGACCGGCTATTATGACGCATGCGTCAAAAAGGCCATTTTCCCCGTTATGCTTCACTTCACATACCAGAGAAACTCTATATTGGAATCTTGTCTGACATCAGAGGACGCCATTTGTTTTTAACGTGTGTAATGTGTGTAGTTTAAATCTTTCTTTGAGTGAGTTGTTTATCTAGTCATGTGTTTATTGATGGAAAAAGTAATCGTGTGATTTGTAATCCTTAATCGTTTAATTATATTCGATTCATTCGATTTATCGGAGAAATCAGTTTAAGATCTGAAGTGGGAAGTGAAGATACATGTAAAAACAATGAAAATAAATCGTACAAAAAAAAGGATAATTGTTTTTATTTGTAAATATTCTTCGTAAAACCATTCCACGTATATTAACACAACTGACACCAACGTATTCGTTTGGTTTGGTTTGGTTTAGTTTTGGTTTGGTTTGGTTTGGTTTACGACATATCAAACTCAGTGGGTTATATAATGCCGACAATTTTTAATGCTCTTAATATTTTTTTGACAAAATTCTATTTCTGGTAATATTTTTTCTTCAAATATTGTATAGCTGATAATATTGTTTTCCTTCAAAAATGTATTGCTGGTAATAATTTATTTTATTTACAAAGTATTTCTGGTATTAAAATCTATTTTTACACTTTCATAGTGTTTTGACTCCAGTTTGAGGGTTAACTATTTGCCCACATCTGGGACCCTAACAGGTGCTACCACGCTACCAGCAATTAAGAGGTGCTTCCACGCTCCTCAAAACCTTCTGATCAGAGGCCTTTCTGTTGGACGTAGTTTATCGTCTTACCCCGGACGCCCTTCGTATTCGACACTTTTTAAAGACCTAAAAATAGCTTCAAACAAATGAATCCTACAAGTATTAAAAACAATACTTCATCAGATCTTACAAATTGGCGCTACATTATCACCAAGAACCAACAGCAGCATCAGCAAAATGAGTAGCACGTGGCGAACGGGAAAATCACCTCCCCAAGAAAGAATTCGTGTAATGTGCACAGTTTGCGGAATAATAATAATAAAAGACGAATGCAACCGACCAGATACAGAAGCGATGGCAAGATAAACCGCTTCATGGCCAATACTCTGCCCGTACCAAACAAGCTGACGTAGACAAAACCCGTACCCATCAGTGGCTACGTAGTGCAGGGTTGAAAGCGGAAACTGAAGGTTTTATCCTTGCTGCGCAGGACCAATGCTTGCTAACTAGGAATTATAACGCACATATACTAAAATATTGTGTCAGCCCAAAATGCAGATTCTGTGATAAGTATCCAGAAACGATTGATCATCTTGTATCAGGTTGCACGGTGTTGGCACCCACTGAATATAAAACCCAACATGACAGAGTTGGCCAATATCTGCACTGGAAAATCTGCAACTTCTACGGGAAGGAAACTGAAAGAAAATGGTATGAACACCACCCAGACCCGGTTACGGAGATAGGACCTGTTACAATTTTATGGGACTACACAATACACACTGACAGAACAATCAAGGCCAATCGGCCAGATATTGTTATTAAAGACCACAAACAAAAACGGTGCCTCCTTATTGACATGGCAGTCCCTGCTGACTGCAATGTATCTTTGAAGATATTCAAAAAGTTGTCAAAATACAAGGACCTTGAAATAGAAATCTCGAAAATGTGGCATATGGGAACATCAACAATCCCTGTTGTAGTTGGAGCCCTAGGACTGGTTGGAAAAGATCGCAGTAGACTAATTGAAGGGATTCCTGGAAGTCCATGCCTCAAGGAGATACAAAAAATTGTTCTGACAAGTACAGCCCACATCTTACGAAGGGCTTTATCTATGTAATTTAATTTTTTTTTTTTTTTGTCAGTGGAAAGTGTCATGATGCCATTTCTAACCTTAGGTCCCTGGGCGGGACCCGGAAAGAAATGTGTAAACGCCAGAAATCAAAGAAAATAAAAATAATAATAATAAACCTATTTACCATTTTCAAAACCTTCAACGAAGATATGAGAATGGAGTTAGGAATTGACAAATGTGCCAAAGCCACTTTCAAAGGCGGTAAACTTACACATTTATACCTTACCTCTTTATATTTCTGAGATGAGGTATTATGTGCACCATTTACATTATTCGGACTATTGTCCTCATCTCTGTCGTCATATTTATTACAACGTTTCGGCCGTTGTACACTCCGGCGTTCTTCAGGTGGTTGGAATGTCGAACTGAACCCTTTATTTCGCTCACTGGGATAGACTGTTCTAGTTCCACGTGTCATGTTTTACTGGATGTCAATTGTCAGCTATCTCCTGTTAATTCTCCTCTCCAAGTTCTCCACTGCCTTAACCTGGTATTGAACTCACACTGCTTGGGTCCTGTCACTGGATCTGACTAACGCCTTTATCCACTGTGCCATGTGTCCTTGATATCAACAACAAGATTAAAGAATAAATCCAAGATGGTATATACAAATACTTAGGAATTAATGAAGGCGACAGAACACAACATTCAATTATGAAGAAAAAGAACCGAAAAGGATATTATGGGAAAGTGCGTTTGATACTAGAAAGCGAACGTAATGGGGCCAAGAAAATGAAGGCTATGCCCGTAGTAACATTATTAAATGGAAGGTAAATGATATTAAAAGATTGGGCGCCAAGAACAGAAAGATGTTTACCCAAATGTAGATGCACCACTTGAAATCAGATGTTGATAGGCTGAACGTACCAAGAGATTTAGGAGGCCGAGGTCTAATCCAACTTAAACTAACACTAAAAAATTCAACAATAGGATTGAAAGCGTACATTATTAAAAAAAAAAAGCAATGACCCTCTCCTACAAATAGTAAAAACACCAAATCCATTCTCTCAACAAAGAAGCTGCACACTTCAAGAAACAGCTTCATATACCTGAAAACCTGAATTAAAAAAGCAACAACAAAAAATGAAGTGAATATCATCTACGCCAAACGAGTAAAACAGAAAGAAAAACAATTTGGCCAAATTAAATTACAAAAATTTGGGAGGACAAGTACCTAAAGAATACCTAAAAAGAACGAAAGAATCAGATGTGAACCATCAGAAAACACATCAATAGCTGAGGAGCACCGGGTAAAAAGCTGAGAAAGAAGGCCTAATTATTGCAGTTCAGGACCAAAGCCCTGCAACTAGATCCTATCTCTCTCACATAATCAAGAATGGAACTAACCCGAAATGCAAAATCTGCGGAAAATATGAGGAAACTGTCGACCATATTATCACAGGATGCCCAGAACTAGCAAAAAATGAATATAACCACAGACATAAAAAGGTAGCAACATATGTGCACTGGAAGATATGCGGGAAGCACAAAATCGAAACCACTGAGAGATGATATGAGCACCAACCAGACACAGTTACTCAAAATATCGATGCAACTATCCTCTGGGACATGCATATTCAAACTGACAAGGAAATAAAAGCCAACACGCCCGATAGTATAAAAAAAAACAAGAAATTCAAAAAATGTATGCTTATTGACATAGCAGTATCATATGAGAGACACATTTCCATGAAACTTATCGAGAAGTTGTCCAAATATAAGGACCTGGAGATCGAGATTAACTAGATGTGGGGAATGAAGACTGAGACTGTACCAATAGTAATCGGAGCACTGGGCCACGTGAGAAAAGGAATGGGCAATTTTAGAAGTTGCCCAGAAGATCGCCCTACTAGGAATATCCCATATACTAAAAAAAGTGCTATCAATTAAATGACAATTGTCTTATAGGGGCTAAGGACCATAGTTTGAACTCGGCACTACTTAATACAAAGCAGGATACATAACATACGCAAATGATGACGATGATGACGGTGATGATGATGATAATAATAATAAATCATCGACAATGCCTGCATCATATCATATGGTAAATTTTTTATCCTCTCCAACTATTGTGACCAATCGAAAAATTTACCCCAAGACTAGCCGTTGCGTTTCTTGATGAGGAGTGTGTATATTTTGGGGTTCGTGAGCGAGAGTGCATTCGATTTGCTGACCCCTATTTTATTTTGACTCTTTGACTAGTGATTTCTATACGACTCGTCTTACTTGCTTTGTGAGACTGGTCTTACCTGCTTTGTGAGACTGGTCTTACCTGTTTTGTGAGACTGGTCTTACCTGCTTTGTGAGACTGGTCTTACCTGAATTATGAGACTCGTCTTACCTGCTTTGTGAGACTGGTCTTACCTGCTTTGTGAGACTGGATTTGAACTTTTTCACAGCCATTCTTCTTTTGAACGTTTAACCGCTTTCTAACATATGTAACTAGAATGGCAAATAATGATATAATCATCAAGCTGACATTCCACATAACCTTAAACAAAAGGATTGGTAGAAAATTCCTATTAGTACTAGAAAGAGCGAGCACAGTAGAATTGATGAGTCCACTTTCCTGAAAACAAGAGAAAGATTTTGTAAATTTCAACCAAATGTAACGCTGACTGTTCAGTGAATGACGGCTAAATGTTTCCTTATAAGGAAACAGTTAATCTCACCATTATCCTTATTTGTTAAATTTATTATCTAGTTAACTTTGTTTTCGATTTTATCTGCTGTTTACGTCGAACGCAGTTTTTTCTTTTTCTTTTTTTAGTAGTACATGCGTTTCAAAGCCGGTCGAGTGTCGGATCAACATGGTGAGCATTCTGGGCGTCCAATCAACAACATAACGCCAGAAAATATAGAAAAAAAAATTGAGAACAGTTATCCATATGATTGTAACCAATTATAGAATTTAGCTGGAAATTGTACGCCGGGAATTTATAACAACTCGTATAAATCGTTTGAATAGTTCCAAATGGATCACCGATCCTACCCAATCATATATTTTCTTACTTTTTGAGGTAATAACTTTTAAGTGATTATTTGTTGTAGAGTTCATTATCTTATTACAGTTTGCCTCGTTTAAATAAGTTTTTTTTGTTTTGTTTTTGGTAATAATGTGTTTATGGTTAAATCGTTACCGCGTCTAAATACAAGCATTTCTTAACAAAAACACTTTAGCATTAACCCCTTAAGGATTGAAATTATTACTTGCAATCTGTTAATGAAAGCTGTAAAAATAGCCGACGACGAAATATCTTGAGATGTTTACAGCAAAAAGAGTTTACGATGAAAGAAAATATACGGTTTTATAGGATATTTGACGTTAAAATCAAAAGTTGCTAAAAAAAAACAAAACAAAACAAAAAAACAAAACAAAACAAAAAACAGAGAAACTGCGCCCATAATTTCATTAAAAGAGAATTAATCGGTCGACGGAAGAAAGGAAAACAGCTGTTTTTTTGCAACACATTTACAGCCTGTTCTTGATAATAAAATAATAAAAAAATCTCGTCCGAATTTCACTGAGAGAATAATGGTAATTCGCTAGCATCTTTAAGTAGTTCATGCGTAGATTTTATAGCCGTAGTTTCGAATTTATTGCCTGCTTAAATTAGGTGTGGCAGTTACGTTTTGCACACCTCTAAAATCCTTGAAAGCAGTGTGTTATACATTTTGAACGTTCATTTCCAACGCTTCCAGTCCTTAAAAGCATTATGGGCATTGTGATCAAGGTCCAGCCGATATGGCTTGACTATTTTGGTCATATTGAATTTTCGTTGAATAATTGTTATGGATTCTGAATGTAATTCAAAATAGCAGAAAGACGAAACGGCAATAATCTTAAGAATCTTTATTCAACAACAAAAAAAAATCCAAAAACGGGGCAGAATGACACTATCGGCGTCTCTCTCCAGAATACAGAACAATTCCTAAAGAAAAAAAATCTATGTTCATTTACGACAAGAAGTTTACATAAAAAATTACATAACACAGAAGAATGTTGTTCATTTACGTAACACAGTGTTTCTCAACCTTTTATTTTACTTCAGTGTATAAAAAATTTAATTTTTTAGCCTTTAGTGTTGTAAATAAATTTTTAATGTAGTTTTTTTTCTCTGCCTGTGCGAAAAGGGGCTGTAGAGTAACGGATGGCGGAATCGGAAAGTCGAGTTCGAATTCCAGTCGAATCCGCTACATTCCCTTATGTGCTAATACTCTTGGGAAGGGTAGCAATCTTCTTCTTCTCCCCCCAGCTATGGGTAAATAGCAGGACAGAACGAGTTCTATAGTCTTGGACAGCAACTGGTCTACCGCGGAAAGAAATGGCAACTTACTTTTTAAGAGGCCTCGTCAGTCATGTCTGGAAAGATGTATGATCGCCTAAGCGTGTATCACGCACAGAACTGTTTTTTTTTTTTTGCGCCAGACATCTTTGTAAAGATAAACTGCGAAAATCTTTTTAATATGCAATATAATTGGCCCTGTTCTGGCATCTCGTCTACAGTCGCTCTCTCACAGACGGGCCGTCGCCTCTATCTGTCTTTTTTACAAATACTTTCATGGTAATTGCTCCGACGAGCTGCATTCGCTGGTTCCCAGACTTCATGAATTGAAGCGCCCTACGAGGCTGGCATTCCGCTCTCACCCTTTCACTGTCGAAACTCCTAAATGTAGCCGTCTCTTCTACTCCAATAGCTTCATATCTCGCACCTCTTGCCTGTGGAACTCCCTTCCCCATCCCAGTTTCCCTGAGAGCTATATTCTCCAACTATTCAAATGTAATGTCAATCGACATCTCCAGTTGCCTTGATCTATCCACTATTCTTCTCCCCATCCTTTCCTCTAGCACTCCTATCTGATCTTGCTCCAAATCTTCTGTAACCCCTTGCGTCCTAGTGGCTTCCCTCTTTGCTTGGGGTGAAACGCTTAAAAAAAAAATTAACGGTTAAAGAACTGCCAAAAATTGTGAATTGTTGCGCATTCATTTTTGAATTGATGGAGAAATAAGGCTTCATATTTATTGGCCAATGTGAGAGGTCGTCATAGATAACATATTGTTTCTTAACAGTTTTTTTTTTACTTCAAGACGCACTTGCAGAATAACTTAAAATCTGGATCGCACTTGAAATATTAATAAGGAAAAATTTGACATGAAATTTCGAAAATCTGAAATTTTGGTTTAGCATTCCCAAGGAACATTAACCGTATAGTTATCATTTAAAGGGATTTATGAAGAATCTGCTTTTTTTTTTTTAAAAAAGGCCGATAATGACTGATTAAGATCCTCCCGAGGAAGGCAAAAGGATTAACTACTCAAATCTTAACGATTAAGGAATTTAGCCCCAGTTTAAAATATCAAATGTCAAAGACAGAATTTAAACAAGTGCTTAGTGTCTAGAGCTTTTTAAAAGTAAAGATTTTTTTTTAATATAAAAATAATTAATAAATTACTCTTCTCTTAACATGGAGCGATAACGCTTATCATTCAGGGCGCACTATTGGGCCCGGGCGCCACCAGCTGAGACATGTTAGAGTAATATAATGAAGATCGAGTCGGACTTATACAAATAAACTATCATAAGCATTATCATCATGGTGCCGAGCTTGTTTGGATTTGTTTGACATTATGGGATAATCCGTTGTCTTCAGTGAAATGATCAATCTATGTCTTCGAAGGATTACCAATGCTGTTATGTCCAAGAGATGTTCGGATTTGCTGACTTGATGACGCTATCCTTCCGAGTCATCCATGGTAGTTGGCAGCTTATCCATATTGCATCCAGCAACTTGAGTGAAAATCTCAATGTACGCTACAGTTCAAATATTTCAAGCCACCTCCAGAATTAGCATTGGATGAACTTGACAGAACAGGGGAAAATGAAATAGGGTTCTTAGAGTCACTGAAAACAGAATGGAATCCTATATATATTTTCCATCTTAGTCTTTCTTGGGGGTATAAAGGCTCCAATTTTTGTATTAGAGCCTGACGATTGTTTAAAGGCATGAAACACTTTTTTTTTTCACTTTTTGAAATATCTATAATGAATTTTTTTTTTAAATATGTATAAGGAATAGCTCTTTAAATAAGTACAAAACTTGCTACTTTTAGGATCAATTTAAAAAAATTACCAGCGGTCACTTCAAACTTTTAAAATGTAGTGTATGCCTTGAAAAATCCTTCAATACTCTTATGTCCATACGATGTGTTCCAGGTTAGCGTATCGCAAATAAGCTCTCCTTTACTTCTCAAGCTGAGAATATCCGAGCCTCGCTTTTTCCGGCAAATGCAAGTTTCTTTTCTCATTCCCAAAGGTTTTCCCTAGGACGGACCCGCTTCACGTTCACATGGTAACAGAAGATGAACACAAAATGCCACATCGAGCAATGCGAACTCAAAACCTCTTACTAATATATTTAGGTGTTTTATTCAGGGTTTCGCTTACTCGGTCTGGGCGGCTGACACTTCGGAGAATTCTGCTCTGTAAGTCTAACAACTCATCACTTCGCTTCTATCATCTCTCTGTCCATCTACACGACCCACAACATTTAGCTGGCAGTACGAACAGGCGGTATAGAAACTATTCGAGGTTCAGCCTCTCCTCCACCACGGCCGAATCAGAACTGGCTACCTCAATCATGACTATTAATATAGACCAGTAACCGGAAATCATTAATGTCCGGATTTGTTCTCACTTTACCCCCAATGCTTTAATTAATTTCTTCCCTTTCGGTCAAGTAGATACCAATTAGAAGACCAGACATCAAAGAGTTAATCCGCTGGCCATAAAACACTTGAGATTGATATAAAATCGCTCCTTCTCCTTCTCAATTGGTTTCTTAATCACTATATCACAATTGCATCTAGTCTAAAAGCTTCTTCCGTCAAGCATTGGCGTGGCAGTGACGGGTTGTTAAGATATCTGGAGAGTGAAGATATAGCAAGGAAAATTTGGTTCGTGTCTATCCCTATTATAAATAGAAAAGTTAACAGCCAGAATTGAAACTCGATCCCAGATAGCCAATTCTGTTTTCTATGCTTTGGTTTTGCTTAAATTGATCGCCCCCAGCACACATGTGACTTTACATCCTGCCATCTTTTTAGCAAATGTCGTGCAGAGAGGCAATCGAGCTGGCACCCCTCTCGTTGCACTTTAGGGATAGGGATGCAGCATGAACGCTTTAGAAAGCAATATCACGCATCCGCCTGTGTGTTATTTTGTTACCAACGTAAGCATTTCATACGTATTTAGATGTGCACCGGTATGTGCAGTGGTGCAAGCGTAACGGCAAACTTGTCGGTTGCAAAGGCACTATTTCGCCTCGCGCAGGTAATATCAAACACGCAAGCAGTTATGTCAACGCTTCCGCGCATCAAAGGGTTTGTAAATATTTCTCTTGAACGTCCGTTTTCCGGTTATCAAACGGGCAGACCGCCTATCTGGTGTGCAAAGTCTTTTATCCTCTACCACATCCAGGGTCCTTAACATTGCATTCCATATATATATATATATATATATATATATATATATATATATATATATATATATATATATATAATTATTATAAACTTTAGTGCGTACACGTGTTTTGAGTAGACACCCTTGTTATTTTTGAAACAGTGAAATTTATATAAACCAGCTTAGGTATCGTAAAATTCTATTAAAGGAAAGCGTGTCTCTCTACAGGAATCGAAACTGTATTCCTTCTTTACATCAGGGAAGCTACTTTTAAGCCAGGTAGGCCTTACCCATTAGTCTATGGATGCCATCGTGTCAGTGCAAGACGCCGTTACTTTATTTATCTTATTTCAACTGTTGTATTCATCAATTTTTTGGTGTTAGACAAAACAAGACCCTGATGACGGCATTATGCTAATGTCGAAATTACTCGGAATAAAATGAATATGCATGGTAATTTTATTTCTTCCTGTAATAAGGATACCAAGAAACATGTCCGTAATTATGAGAGGATCCTGTTAAAAATAAGTAGACAAAACATGTCTAAATTATTTAATGAGCCATGACCTAATGAAAACATGCTGCCAAAATATATATATATATATATATATATATATATATATATATATATATATATATATATGTATGTTATGGGGCCCACCCCTTTTTCATACAAGTGGACTCGACCATTGTGTATTTGTACTGCTGCCGGTGAATACCCGAGAGGTAGAGTAATAGAGAGAGTGAGAGTGTGAGGTAACCGCTTTTTAGGAGTCACAGTTGCGAGCACGTAGACTCAGAAGGAAGTCCTACTTCGATACTGGATTTCCCAGACTGTATATATATTATTATTGCTACTAACCGCATTTCTGGATCTACTAACCGTATTACCAATTGTATTATTACGTCAGCACATTTATTTGTTATATTTCATTCCTGTGTTTGTCATTCATTGGAGACCGGATTTCATCTCGGAATCACAACAATATATATATATATATATATATATATATATATATATATATATATATATATATATAGTCCTAGTCAGCCACAGGAACTACATATCTAGGTTTGACTTAAATGTATCTTCAGGAAGGTAGTTCTGGCTCACTAGAATTTTTTATACTCTGCTCAACTTAGCGTATTGAATATTTTACGTTTTTTTTCTTATTTACTCGATTTTTTTTTTTTTTCTTTGGACTAAAAATTACGGCATTGAACGATTTTTTCAGCCTACTGGGATGTTTTTAGTCCTTTCTTTTTTTCAAAAATAATTTCTCCGGTAACTATTTGTTTTAATATTTTTATTTGCGAGTTGTGTTATCCGGTTTTATTTACAAACAAACTATATATATATATATATATATATATATATATATATATATATATATATATATATATAAAGAAAGACCGGTTAAAGCAGGGTTCAGAAATAACATTGAAAAATAATTATAATATATATATATATATATATATATATATTATATTATTTTCGAAAGTTATTGTATGTATATATATATATATATATATATATATATATATATATATATATATATATATACTGAATAACTTTCGAAAAAATTATATATATATATATATATATATATATATATATATATATCGGATCAAATGACTGATATATCCGAATAAAGTATGTATGTTTAAATTTGTGAACACCAGTTGTATTTAAATATTTTTTCTATTCTTTTGGAAGTTTTCTAGTTAATGAACCTCAAAATAGAAACAAGGTAAGTTAATGTATTATATTTGTAAGGATACAAAAGGCGATTATCTCCACCTAGTCGAGATTGTTACGTGGGTCACCTGATGGCCGCTTAGTGACGCCACTTGATAGAAAGTTACTCAATTATTCATTAAATCAGTAAGCTTATTGGTGTCAAGATACACGTTTTGATCCTCTCGACCGGAACAGTCAACTGTCAAATGTTACAGCTTACGAGTCGATGGTACCGTTTCCTTTTGGGAATACATCTTCCCCAGATATGGAATTCTCCGGTTAGCCGTCCTCAAATCCAAGACTCGTCGTTTCTAGTTGGCGGAATGCCTTCTAGCTTGGGAAATAGTAGATGAAACCGGCCCGTTTGAATCTGAACTCCTACACATGTCTTCTTCAGAAACACAGAAGAATCTCCATATTATATGTAAGACACTATGTTATCGCTCTCCTTTCTTTTTCCTTACCTCTGTAGATATATATGTCATTCTCTGCGTGGGACACGTATAAATATCCATATATAGTTTTGAAAATGTTTTAGTAGAATAAAAGTTTTTCTGAGAACACAGCATGTTTGTCATTCATTTTCCTTGCAGCCATTCCATTCAGTCTGTGAAATACAGTTATTATATTACGGATATAATGATGCACATAATGAGGAAAATACAAATAGAAGAATACACCTTTCTTCTATAGCTATCTCCTGTTATAATTTTGGCAACTTTTCGTTGGTTAAAATATCCTTATTCACCAGGATAATATTGTGAAACTCAAAGTAGAAGTTAATCTATCAATTTTATTATATATATATATATATATTAAAGACATTTTTTTTATGTTTAACGTTGTTATTTTATAGATACAAGTATTTAAGCAAATGCTCTGTTTATGATAAACAGTATTAAATAACATTTACCGGCCTGAATGTCCGAGAAATTTTCATAGAAAATATTCGTTCTTTGACAGGATTCGAACCTGCATCCTATACGGAACCGTCATATACGCTGACGTGCCTTACCTCTAGGCTACAAAGAACCGTTCGGTAGACAAGGTCGAATTTAATACTGTTTATCATAAACAGTGCATTTGCTTAAATATTTGTATCTATAAAATAACAACGTTAAACATAAAAAAAAAATGTCTTTAATAAATAAATTGTCGGACCTTGTCCATTTCTTAATATATATATATATATATATATATATATATATATATATATATATATTTCTCAGGTGTTATAAAAACAGTGCTCAATGTTATATAACAGAGCTATTAAGTATATATTAGTGAATAGACATAATATCTCACGTCGATAGCACGACTGGGAGATTCATGCAGTCACCCAATCATCAGGTGCTGAATATTCAATGATCGTTAAATGTGAAATTCGCGTCCTCGTGGAGTTGATTTAAAATTGTATCTTAAAACTTTTTCCTTATATTATTATTTTCTATAGTATGTGTGTGTGTGTGTGTGTGTGTGTGTGTGAGAGAGAGAGAGAGAGAGAGAGAGAGAGAGAGAGAGAGAGGGGGACAAATATTGCTTTTAAGAATAAAACGGCTGGTCAGGGCAATATAGGGTGAAATCTGAGTAGTAAGTAATTGAAAATATATAACACACACAGACACACACACACACCAGGATATCGACTCTGCTTTAAAAATAAAATTAATATGTACATTTGTAAAGCCAAAATTTAGCTTAATCTAAGCTTAATCTATAATCTATGATTAAGTAACGGAAGCCCTGACCCAATGCACTGAACTCATCCTGCTAATAAATATCCTATTATAATTGTGCTTGTTACACCCTTGGCCAGTTCATGCAACACTTAACGCTCTTCTAATACGTCATAACTAATGGACTATTCCGTTTTGATTGCGTGGAAAGGCAAGACATATCGGAGACATTACTTGGTTTCAGTGAAAAAGGAAAGAAAGAAAGATCAATGCGTCTGGCGTCTACTGGCATTACCTCATAAATAATGGAATATTCCGTTTTGATCGCGTGGAAACGCAAGACATCTGAGAGACAATACTTGGTTTCAGTAAAAAAATGAAAGAAAGATCAACGCGTTTGACGTCTCCTGGCATTACCTCATAAATAATGGAATATTCCGTTTTGATTGCGTGGAAATGCAAGACATTTGATAGACACTACTTTGCTTCAGTAAAAAATGAAAGAAAGATCAACGCGTTTGACGTCTCTTGCTAATACCTCATAAATAATGGACTATTCCGTTTTGATTGCGTGAGCAGGTGACAGACATATCAAAGACGCTACTTAGTTTTAGTCAGAAAATGAAAGAAAGAAGCGAAGACATTGTCTAGCGTGTGTTTCAGTGAAATGTATAAACTTGGAAATTTCAATTTTTTTTCATTTGTACCCCCTTACTTCTTAAAAGAACGACCAGCATTCATATTTATCATTATGATTTTTGTTTCAATATTTTGGTAAACGCTCGAATGTTTAACGATGCGATAGGGGGAATTTCCACGGTTATTTTATTATCGCAGAAGTCACCATGCGCTTATTCAGTCATTAACTGAAAAATTAAGATTCATCAGCAAATTAAAATAGGAAAACCTTGACATTTTCACGGAGTAAAACTAGCATAAAATATGCAATAAACAAATTTTCAAATTGGTATGAATTAAAAAAAAAGTTTCTTTTTTTCCTTTAGGTTCTAATGAATGTGACTTTAATGTCTTCAAGAAGATTTAAACTGATTCATGTATTTTGTTTAATATTTTCAAAATACTCTTTATTATTAAAGTCTTATGTTATGTCTATTTCACTTTTGTTGTTTATATTTGACTCCTTTGAAATATATTTTGAAAAGTAGTTTCAATATAATAAGCATTTGAAACACGAATGTTTTGCTGAATTGTTGAGTAAGTGAAACAACGGATACTTTTGGTAAGTCCTACTGTTTATAAAACACCATGCTTATCCGTCTCTCTGTGTTTTCTCGAGTGAAATCTTCTAACACGACAAATATATGTTGACGTCGTATTTTTTTAACAACAGAGAAAGTCACTGAAATGCCAGAAGAATTGGTATACAACGTTAGGCTTTTGAAACATTGCGCTTTTGTTTACAATGCTCA
>CAHIKZ030000953.1:872500-887500 GCA_903632075.3 Acanthosepion pharaonis
ATGTTGTTGTTGTTGAAGGTGTGGCTATCGTTTTTTAAAATTTTTATAATAAATAACTAATTTAATTTTTTTGTTCTAGTCGACTGGTGTTGTGTATATCTTTATAATTGTTGAGATGTTGAGTGTTTCCCCGTGCGTGTACTGAAATAAGGACAAACACATACGTAGGGAAAAATACTGGTATATCTGAAGAGGTATTTACAACAGAGAGATTAGTAGTCAAACGAACGCAGGTTAGTCAGTAACAATCAGAAAGAGTATAAAGTCCAACTGTATCTTCCGGTAAAGAGACGGAAGTGTGATGGTCACCTGACCTCCCAGAACTCTCTAGAACTGTTCTATTAGTAGTAGAGAGATCAGTCCATTCTGATGAGAAGGTGGGTGGCCCCAACAATAATATAATTCACAAGTAAAGAATAATGGAGGCATTAATAATAAAAAAGAAAAAGCCAGCACTCAATAATATCAACGATGAACACGGCCACAAGCTGACCGTGTTTGGAAAATAATAATAAAAAAAACTTACTATTTTTCGAAACTTAGCATGAGCAAAACAAATTCACAAATTTGGACGACAAAAAAAAAAAAAAAATAAATAAAAGACCGAAGAATGACGTCAAAATGCGCGAAATTTTTTCATTATTTAATAGTCGTGCTTAATTTAACTTGTAACGTATAGAAATGTAGGTAGAAATAAAAACAAATGTTTATAAGATAGTGAGGGTCATAAAGCACTGCCAATGATCCCTACGCCTCCCATTAGAGATGTACGTGGGGAGTACGAACTGGTTCGGCTACTAATCTCATAGAAAATGGAGAGGAGATGCATAGCAACAGATCTTGGATCCAATCAATAAAATCTACCATACAAGTGATCCAGTTTACCAAAACCAAGTTTGTTCTAACTTTGCATAAAGCTAAAATGAGTTTAGAAAGATTGTGTTGCGCCATTCTTCTAAGTGAGAAGAGCCTGCTTGATTTAAAAATCAGCCTCAAATAGAAGGTATTTATTAAGA
This sequence comes from Acanthosepion pharaonis, assembly GCA_903632075.3. Taxonomy (NCBI): domain Eukaryota; kingdom Metazoa; phylum Mollusca; class Cephalopoda; order Sepiida; family Sepiidae; genus Acanthosepion; species Acanthosepion pharaonis. Next base: position 873,517 of record CAHIKZ030000953.1, read on the forward strand.
ATAGCTTTGTAAAATGAAGACAGGTAGAGACTGAAAGATAATTTTGTGTCAGTCTATTAAATCGCGATTTTCTAACTATAGTTTAGATCTGGCACAAGGTCGAAAGAATGGGGAGCCCTGTGGACATCGAACTGACTACTCAGTTGCAGTTGTTCTAGCGAGTCAAGCTTGATGAACATTAGGTATTTACTCTGCCTCCCCACTAAGACGAATTATGACACAAGGCCATTTTTTAAGGTGGGGAGCCGAGTGCGTACACTCGGGCTAGGAACAAAATTGCCCGCAGCCTCCGTAACCGATTCCTCTCTCTGGCGCAATGAGAGAGCGCGGCCTCGGGCAGCTGTTCCCCAGGGCTGGGCACCTCTCTATAATTTTGCTCAGTTGCGACACTGTCCTTTAACGGAGTCGCCCCTGAGTGCACTCTGCCCAAAGACAGAGACTCTACTGAGAGATGGTAAATAAGTTGTTACAAACCACTCGAGAGAGCCGTTTGCACACTATATGATTTTCCAAGCGTAGCTTAGATGTGGCACAAGGCCGAAAGTTGAGGCACCCAGTGAAGATCGAACTCAATACACAGTCATAATTGTTCTAGCGAGACAAGCTTGCTAAACATAACATCACGACGAGGTGCCCATGTCAATTTATTAAATGAGGTGGGTCTGCTTACATTGAAAATCATTATTTAGAATGTTTGCTTTTAAATGGTTCGAACACCAGTCGTCTACATCACTTCTTATTGGTCCAGTCGCGCAAATAATGAGATTTTGAAATGTTGCAATTCTATACGTGAAAAGGAGAGAAAAGGCGTAGGAGCTTAAAAAATGTACAAAATATTCACAAAAATATTAAGAAAAAAAAAAACAGTCTTTAAATCATTGGAGTTGACGTTTAAGAAGGAATGCAATACACGTCATGCGACTTAAAACAACCCTCAAAGAGCTATCATGATAATAAATGATGGCCGTCTTTTAAAGCCAGTAAGGAGAGATGACATCATAAAATATATCTGATGAGCTGTTCGTCTTCCTTAGTACAAGCAGACCCCTGTTGATTATAAGACCCTGGATCCTAATCTACATTTACCCAAACTAGCGTTACTGCTTTCAAATTCACGGGTTAGACTTATCAATCCCACGCCAAATCGGTTCTGAATTTAAAATTGTCCTTCTCTTAGACGGGTTGCCAGCCAAGGCTAGAGAACAGTGGTTTCCTTAATCTCAACTCATATCCGAGGGGAGAAGTTTAGCAAGATTGTTTTCGGTCATTTTTCTCGGCGATAAAGACTTACATGCCTTGAAAATCAGCGTCAGATAGAAGGTCTTTACTAAGATTAGCTTTGTACGATACAGTGTGGGAATACTCTGAAGATTATTTTGTCTGAATAGGTCTGCATACCTTGAAAATCAATATCCAGAGAAAGATGTTGGAAAAGTGGCCGGTTCTTGTACCGCTCTAGAAAGTATCTGACTCCTCCTGCCAAACCTTCTCTTTACAAGAGTCAGGTCAGACGGAAACGGGAGTATTCCTGCCATATATAGGTTGAAGCTGTCCACTCATCCCTTTCCAAACTTGATAGAGTTCAAAAACTCTTACTCGGCCTTGTGGGCGATGAATTATCCCCCCCCGCTTATTTTCCACAGAGAAAATTCTATAGCTATTTTTATGTTAAATGTTCAGATGACCTACATTGCTTAGTTTCACCAGTTCAAGCCTTCACAGTTGAGATTCTCATCAACTCATTCACTGGTAAAGACAAAGATCCACTCAGACAGCTTTTGTCAAGAACTGTGGAACAGACTCCCGAGAGGATGCTTCCTCGGTCACTTCAATCTTACCATCTTCAAGTTTAGGGTTAACTATTAAATCAGTTATGTGCCATGCGTGATACTCGCTTAATCTTTCGATATATGACTGACTAGGCAGATTTTTTCCCGCAGTAGTTTGCCACTTCTTTCTGCGGTAAACCAGTTGTCATTCAAGGCTATAGAACCAGGTCTGTCCTGATATTTACCCATAGTTGAAGGTAGAAGAAGAGGATCTCTACATTTCCCAAGAGTATTAGCATGTAATGAATTTGACTGGAATTCGAACTCGGCTCTCCGATTCCAGAACCCGAGCCGCTACATATAACTACACCGTGCCTCCAGGGGTTAACCATGATCTTCCCTATAATATGCACATTTTCTTACTCATTCAATAATCCGCCTATTTTAGTGGCTCTAGGGAATTGTATTGATGGAACAATATTAACGAAACCAAACCCCAATATATATTGATAGAACAACAGCCCTATATATTTTTGTTGCAGTCTTTAGAGGTGAAACCCAAGGCTAAAATCAAGAGTAGTCATTCAGAGCTATTTAATGGTTAAATAATCAAATCTAAAATGTAACACCTGGGCAACAAGAAACACCTGTCAGTCGTGCGTTCCAATAATTTCGTTTCTTGAAAAATGACTGGGTTCAAACAAAAGGTGGTATGTTGTAAGTTGTTTAACACATTTAAATGTAAATACCAGAAAATGAAAGCTGAAATTCTGAACTCTTGTCTCATATTCATCTTTTGATCTTAAACCCAAATGTTTTCAGTGAATAAAAATAACAAAGGAATTGGCTTTGCCGTACCAATAATTTTGATGGGGACTATATATATATATATATATATATATATATATATAGATGGCCACATGTATTCGAAGATACCCGTCTACTAAGGTGGCAAATCAATCCCTATTGCAGATTCTTGCGCAGGCACATTTGTGTTTGTTCAACACCCACAGAGCCGAACTATGGTCTATGCTGCAACTATGCTGAGCAGACCTTAGTTACAGTTTCTGGGGGAGAGCGTGTTATCTAAAATGGCCAACAATCTGAACAAAACCAGTACACTCAAACCCTCGGTCCCGATGACTTGTGACTTCGTGCTAGCATAGCTATCGACGGTCCTCCAAGTATTCCGTCTGCCCAATTTCACTCACGAGGCACCTTCCAAAGTGCCTGAAAACAATATACCGATAATATCAGGAAATCTCCATCCTGACAACTTGACCATAGTGAGACAAGAACCTGGGTCTCATTGATCAGAAAGCGAGCATTCTAACTACTTGGCGACGCACTAGAAATTGTTTTTGTTATTACATATATTTTCATAGTATATCTTGTGTAAACTTTTATCTATACATCATACTTATTATAAAACCCAGGTTGTGTGTGTGTGTGTGTGTTCGTTTATATATTGGATCGGATTTCCTACATTTTTCAACCGATTTCAACAAAACTTCACAGAACTACGTAAAATTACCTTGCGGTTGTTCTGACAGCGCCAAAAATTGGAAAAACAATAGTTTTTGCACGAAATCAATTTGAAAACACGATTAGAGGCATCGCTGTCGCGAGAATGAAAGGGGACAACTCATATCGAGTTATACTTATTATAAAACCAAGGTTGTGTGTGTGTGTGTGTGTGTGTGTGTGTGTGTGTGTGTGTGTGTTCTTTTTATATATGGGACTGGATTTCCTACATTTTTCGACCGATTTCAACAAAACTTCACTTTTTTTTGGCAGGTAGTGTTTCTTATAGTCTTGCACACTTTTTTCTTTATTTTTACATTCAGAATGCTTTTAAAATTCCATTTACAAGACAATTGTTTATAATAAAATTCTATTCAGTCGGTAGATCCATAACGATTGAAAACAATGTTTTTGTTTGAGTTTGGGTTTGACCAATTCGTAAAAAAAAAACAACAAAAAAAACAAATATAAACTAATTGGGACATGCGTGTCCGTCAACCTTAAACAATAATCTTTGTCAATTTTATTTTTCAGTCTTTATGATGGTCGATACTTTATCTATCTCTTACTGTTACATCCCCAGGCAACGCCGGGCTCTACTGCTAGTATTAAATAAAAGAAGTAGACATGTTTAAAAATATTTAGTAATAAAAGATGTTTTTTAAAACCATACGTTTATTCTGAAGACGACTTGGAAGTAAAAACGATAACTCCTTTCTTACAATTTTTGGAAAAGAAAGAAAGATAAATGAAATAACCAAAAGCTTCACGCTTACTCCTCCTCTTCCTACGTAGACCCTCAAAAAGAAATCGAGTTTCTTTCTATTTGGTGTTGGCTATGCGTCCTTTCAGCATGATGCTTGTGTGTATATTTCGTCGTGCAAAAATTAAACTCGTCTTTTCCTTTTATTCTCGTGGGGAAAGTCCAATAAACGTCGAAATATAACAAGAGAAATTTTGTATATGTTTATTTTTTTTTCTGCTAGCCAGCCAAATTTATGAAGATAGATTTAAAGCAGCTGTATCCCTTAGGACAGAAAAGAAGATTGTGGGGAAAAAAAACCCAGACAAAATCGCCAACAAAGAAAACCTTGCTGAGTTTGAAAATGTAGACGAGATTCAGCCAGATATCGACTGTTCCCATTCAACAGCATAATTTAATAAAACAGGGTTAATGGCCTGAAAATATTCAGCACAATAATAAATTTGTGTAATTGACTTAATATTAAGTTTATTTATTATGCATAATTCGGCATTGATTCTATTATAACTATTTTCATAATTGAGATTGATTGTAAAAAGTTTTTAAAAACAGTTAAAAAAAAAGTTTTCCTTCAAACCGTAAGAAACATAAAGTCTATTCCTTATTTTTCTTCTCCTTTAGTTTTCAATTGCCTTAATTTTTTAATTGTTACTCCCATGTCGGGAAAGTAAACACACACACACACACACACACACACACACACACACACACACACACACACACACACACACACACATATATATATATATATATATATATATAGTTAGTCAGTTTATAAAAACTAGGTAATCCTTATGGGTAAACCTAAGGAGGATAAAATCCAGAGAGCTCAATGTAAATCCAGAGCAAACAATTTAAACAAAAACAGACCACTTTAAGGTTCCATGTAATAAATTATTTCACCACAGCCCTTTTAATGGACTGCGGGTCATCAGACTTTACTTCCAAACAAAAAATGAAAAGAAAATTTACACATTTTTGACGGGCCGTATTAAAGATATGTAAATTAACGAAGTGAGGAAGTGAGTGGGGATAGAGAAGACATGAGTGAGTTAGCAGATATTGACACATTTAAACGGTTAACTTAACGGAAGTTATATATTGATATCGAAGGGGTAGAGAAGAAAAAACCCATAGAGAGAAAAAGAGAGAAGGAAGTTATAAGAGAAGGTGTCACTAATTTTCTTTGTAAAAAAAACCCCTAGAAACAGACGCTGTTATTTTGTCTTTACTTTGAAAGTGTTATTTTGGGGGTTCATAAAGACTCATGGAACCTTAAAGTGGTCTGTTTTTATTTAACTTATATATATATATATATATATATATATATATATGATAGAAATTAGAAGGATTTGAGATAATTATGAGTAAGTAATTCATGGAGTCTAGAAGAAACCTCAAGAGAATGCAGAAAGAAAACGGTCGACCAGTGTTTTCTGCATTCTCTTGAGATTTCTTCGAGACTCGATGAATTACTTATAATTATCTCAAATCCTCCTAATTTCTATCACTTGTATATCCTTGCTCGAACTGGCTTCTAATGCTCTGAGCGGCTTGGGGATAGTAGTCGTGGCTCGTGTGGGCACCGTCCTATGGGTAAAAGAGAAACTCGGATGAGTTCCACCACAGAGTATGTGATCGAGCGGCGCTATATCGAGTCTGATTCGCAAACTCTTCGTCACCGAGGCCCGTTGGAACAGCTGGTATGGCGTTTGCCTCATATCGTAATTGTCCGGGTTTCAATTCTCGGTAGTGGATGCGCACTGCTGATGAGTCCCAAATATAGGACGAAACGGCCGTCCAGTGCATTCTGCGTTCTCTTGAGGCTTCTTCTAGACTCGATGAATTACTTACCACCTCATCTTATAACAAACTCATTATGAAATCCTCTACATTGTGTTGTGTCCATGTAAATGGTTAAGTACACCAGAAGAGTATTACACGTCTAGTAAGAGTGTAGCGAATGAACTAGAACTCAATCCAATCACTGTTCCCCGAAGCCTTCTCTCACACTAAAATTATAGTAGGCGGAAGAGTCTAACATAGACTCTTAAGAGGGAGAACACCACAACCCATTGAATCTTGGACCTTGTACAGATTGAACAACAGTATGAGAATCAAGACCTCCATACATACACTACGCGTAAAAAGCTTAAAAATCTCTGAATTTCTTTAAACAACACCACTAACAACGGTGTATTTAGCTTTGATTTAAAAAAAAAGTATTTGACCCATATACAACTGTCGGCCAAGTCATAATTTGCAGCGGTCAAATAGCAATTTCTTACATGCTATACCATGTTACATTTTACATGCTATACCATCTGATTTACGCATAGTCAGTCAGTTATGTGATACACGCTTAGGCAATCATGTATCCTTCGATACATGACTGACGAGACAGATTTTTTTCCCGCAGTAGGTTGCTATTTCTTTCTGCGGTAGACCAGCTGCCATCCAAGACTATAGAACCAGGTCTGTTCTGATATTTACCCATAGCTGGGGGGGGGGAGAAGAAGAGTTTATTTTTAACCTTTTCCAAAAGTGAATGTAATGGATTCGACTGGAATTCGGCTTTCCGATTCCCCAATCTGAGCCGCTATCCATTACTCCACCGTGGCTTCCTGATTTACGCATAAATGGAAAAGAAAAAAAGATTTATGGATAACTGGAAAAGAATTAACCTTTATTCAAGACAACGACCCGAAACTCTCTTCTAAATTATGTTTAACTTACCTCAAATCAAAAAAAGAAAAAAGAAAAGAAAAGGATAACAATTTTGAAAATTATAACTTGGCTGCCTCAATCTCCTGACCTCCCTCCCACTGAATGTGTAACGGTTAAATTGGATAAGAGAGTTTGAATAGAATACCAAAGAGTGAGAATGAGCTTTTTCATTGCTTGAAGAATGCTTATGAAGGACTGCCATCTCCTTTTTTTTTTCAAAAACTATTGGAAAGAATGCCAAAACTTTGTAAAGCACTAATTAATGCAGGTGGTGGTTTTATTGATAGAAACAAAATATGATGCTGTTGTATGGTAACTTTTTATAGTTAAGTGCTTATCTTTTTGTCAAAAAAAGAAATTATGACATGGTTGCCTCAATCTCCTAAGCTCTCTCCCATTGAATTAGTATGGGATGAATTGGAGAGTTCGAAGAGAATACCCAAAGCTTGAGAACGTGCTTTGATTTAAATATTTGTTAGAAAATAAAGTTCTTGCATTTACCTTGATGTTATAATTTATAACATGGCGACCACAGTCTCCAAGCCTCTCTCCGACTGAGTTATTATAAAATGAATTGGATAGAAGAATACACAAAGAGTGAAAGTGAGCTTTTTCAGTGCTTGAAGAATTCTTGGGAATGTTTTAAATTTAAAAAATTGTGGAAAGAATGCCAAAGATTTGTTAAGGCACTTGGTGGTTTTATTGACGAAAACAAAATATGATGCTTTTGTATGATAATTTTATAAAGCATACATACAACAAATTATTTCTTATTTAACAGTAAAAATATTTAATTCTTGAAAATGGCTCAATGTATAGCCGAAAGCGCTCGGATAAAAAGAACATTTAGACAGTTTTTATATAATTTATCATCTGGAAAGAAAAAAAATTATTAGATCGCATTAGTAATTGTATAAAAAAACTAAATAAAAGCACCTTGTTTGTCGTATTCAATGAAATGTGCATATATATATATATATATATATATATATATATATATATATATAATCAGTCCTTGCTTGGAAAATTTGAGTGTGCCTCACTTTATGCCATTAGTTAGTGATTGTCCCTATTTAAAAGCTCGGATTGCGAGTGGCAATTTTCCACCCCAAAACTGGCAAACTAATTGCCATTTTGTTCTGCATTTTCTCTCCATTTAATTGACTAAGATACCTTTAACACACACACACACACACACACACACACACACACACACACACACACAGACATATATATATATAGAGAGAGAGATAGATAGATAGATAGATAGATAGATAGATAGATAGATAGATAGATAGATAGATAGATGTGTGTGTAAATTATTTTTTTCATTGAAGGGTCGGGCAACCAAGCAGCCTTTACCGATTCCTCGGGAAGGTAATTTGGTTCCTCAATTGTTTGACAAACCCGTCAACTCTACATACCATAGCGAAAAAGGCATCTCACAAAACGGTTGTGACATTTTCGCATGCCGGAGCGTTCTATGCGTGTCTTGAAAAGAGGTGAGAGACGAAAATATTCAACTCCCTAAACACACACACACACTCACACACACACACACACATATATATATATATATATATATATATATATATATATATATATATAGATAGATAGATAGATAGATAGATATATGGAAAGAGAGATAGAGTGGGGAGAGAGATATGGATTGTGTTTTTGTGTAATTCAGAAAAGAGGGGGTGACTAAGTTGAACCTGGTTGAATTCTAAAAGAAATCATTGTTATATGATGATAAAAAAAAAAAAAAAAACACGAAATCTTTAAAAAAAAGCGCTCCTTTCTTGAGAAATAGCTTATAATCCTATCACGAGATATGTGTGTCACAGATAGAACCTTCATGAATTTGGGGGGGGGGGATAAGAGGTGACAAAATGGCATTCATGCACGAGACAACGTGCGAAAAGGAGACAGTAAAATGGCTTTACTATGTAGAAGTATCAGGTATTGTTGGTACGGCTCTAAGTGTTTGTGCTTGAAATCATTTGGAATGTTTGTACCTTTCTCTTGCAACAGAGTTATCTCCCTTTTAATTTGCTTGTACCTACTATGTATAATGTTTACAGTAACAAGAACAATGGTGTCTTGAAAAATCAATTATTTTTAAATTACACACATATAAACGAACACAAACACAAACCCAAACACACACACACACACACACACACACACACACACACATATATATATATATAAATGAAAAAATAAAAATTTTAAAAATGAAAAGAAAGCGGTTAAATCAAAATCGTCTCTTATTTTGAATAATTAAATACACACATACTTTATCAAATTAAAATAGAATAATATTTACATTAATGTAATGAAAAAGTAAATAAATATATCTATATCTATATAAAACAGAGGATGTCTGTGTGTCTGTCTGTCGGTGTGATACCTTTTCACTCGAGATCCATCCAACCGATTTTGACCAAACTTGGCACATACATTGTACACTGTAAAAGGTTCTTAGCGTAAAAAATCGATAATTTTTTTAAAAATCAATAATCGATAAAGCCTATCAAAATCGATAAATTCAACTATTTTCTTACGATTTCTTTCAAACTTACATCATGACAAGGTCAACGATACTTCATTTTTATTTCTACGCCACTGCGTTTAGCGAAGAACCGCTAAAAACGAAAAGTCGATTTCAACACAAATGGATTTCCACACAAATTTTAAACTAAAATCTCCCTGAATTTTCAAACAATCTAATACAAACTTCACTCAGTTGTAGCCAACAATAAGTTGATTGTTTAACAGTCATTTAACATGATAATTGAGCCCGCCCATATAGTGAAAACCCGCGTAAATAGCGAAAAATGGCGATTTTTACTGATCTCTTTCTTATTTTTCGTTGATTTTTCAACCAATTTTCATCAAACTTAACAATTGCTTTATAAATGTATCCTCTTCTACATCCCTGGTAGCAAACTGACAAATTGAATTAAAAAAAAACAAAAACTCCAAAGTAATTGTGGTCTTAAGTGGATCTTCATGTTGTTTGTTTTACCCTTTCATGTCCCCGGCGAACTTTGAATAAATACAGACGACTTCTGTTATATCAGTAACTGCATTAATTCAAAATGTTTTTTAATGAAAGTAATTCAAAGTAATTGAAGAATATATACTCTGTTAAATCTAATGCTGTTTTTGCTCCATTCTAACTGAACGCTTTTTCTGATCGGCCATCTGCGTGTGGCTCCTAGGAAAGAAATAAAAAAAAAAATTCAACAAAAACAATAAGAACGTTTATTAACTTTCCATTATTAAGCATAAAATTATATTACAGAGTATCCACCACAATTTACTTTTCCTTTCACAGCTAGCCTTAAGAATATTTTGAGAATTCTGCTATCTAAAAAAAAAAAATTAAATGCAGGGATATTTTTTATTTTCGTTTATAAATTCATGTTGCAAAATAAAATCCTTACATTTATAATTTAATCCCCTGAAGGTGGTCTCATGTGAGAGTTAAAGTAATTGGGAAAATAAATGTTTTCCTTTTGTCATATTTAACCAAACCAAACCAAATATTCACAGACAATTAAAAAAAAAAAATTAAATCTTATTATTTTATCCCAAGCTCGGAACTAATAAAGAAAGAAAATGGGTGACTTTGAAAAAGTCGTTTAACACTTTATGTACTTTCCTTGAAGTTTCCGAGTTGACAGCTGTATTGTAAGCCTTCAAATTGGCTAGAAAATAAATTTGTCAGAGTTATATACCCTGTCGACGCGGAGAATGTATAGATAAAAAGAAAGTTTTTTTTTAAAATTTTCTAACACGCACACGCACACACACGCACGCACACACACACACACACACACACACACAGGCATATATATATATATATATATATATATATATATATATATATATATATATATATATATATATATATTCTCTCTACACCACGACTTGAAGCTAGTCTCACAGGTCTTTAAAAGAGTAGTGAGCTTGAGTCCCACTTTATTCAACACACTTGTAGCCTTGTGCCAGACTCAGATACACTCAATAGAATACGCACATTATATCTTTAAATATAAGTGGGATTCGCACGTGGTGAAATGGTTAGCACGTTTATCTTACTCTATCAACTACGAGTTCGATCCTGACTGGGTGCGGTCTTGTGCCATATTTTAGCTATGCTATATAAATCGTTATATCCTTGTATATTTGGTACCATGCTGTTGAGTAGCGTTTAGAGAGCCCTATTATTTTATATATTGCATTGCGAGTTCGATCCCCACTAAGGATACGACAATTATTTCCCCTTGTTACATTAAGTGAAAAGTTCACGTTTTCTCCTCCTCGTCGGGTAGTCATAATTTTTCTAGTCCCTCATTCGCTTACAGCAACTGGTGGCTAAAACTTGTAGACAGAGTGATAAACTAAAACAATATTAATAAGTACTTATAATAGATGGAATTGATAAGAAGTATACGTGTCAAGAGTGAGAAAATGCTGGGTGTGAGGCAATGATAAGCGAATAAAAAAAAAAATGATAAAAAAAATAAAAATTGTTGGAATGAAATTAGAGACATACAAAAACCTACTAATACTTTTTTAATTATTTGTATTTTCTGTCTCCTTTTTTTTGCTTTAGAAATAAAAGAAACATACTTTTTGCTATTAACCAGTTTGAATTAATAAAGATTCTATGACTTATATGGCTGAATAGCCTATCGTCTGCTTACGAAAAGGTTGAAAAAAGAAATAAAAGGATTTTCCATTAAAACTAATTCCCTTCTCATATAACGAACACACACACACACATACACACACATACAGACACACACACATATATATATACACACACTTATGTGTGTGTATGTTTATGTGTGTGCGTGTATATATGTATTCAACAAGAAATATATAAGTATAAACGTTTATTCACAACATTCCTCCATGCCCGTCAGTGTCGCTATAATACATAGAATCAGTATAATACATACATACATACATACATACATACATATATGTGTGTGTGTGTGTGTGTGTGTGTGTGTGTGTGTATGTATGTATTGTGTATTTAGGCAGCAATCCTTCATTTATACATGTTTGATTAAAGAGGAAACAGTGTATAGAACCTGTTTAAATGTTCTCTAATACTGAGAGCTTTCAGCGATACGTTTAGCCATTATCAAGGATGATTTTATTTTTGCTTTTTAACTCTATGTGTGGGTTGTGTGTATCTTTCTAGAGTTATAGACATGTTTTTTTTTCGAACACAGTACATTGTGGTCGTGTCCGTGTCTAATATTATTGAAAGTTGGCTTGTTTGTTATTAAGGCTTCCATTATTTTTAATCGTTTTTTACATGTGGATGAGGTTATTATGTTTGTATTTTCTGCTAGTATGTTTTGGATGGAGTCTGCAATGAGGCATGCAGACAGAGAAGGGAAAAGAAATATATTTAAACTGTTTTAAGCAAATATCATGTAACAGAGCGAGATATACATTCGAAAAGACACACACACACACACACAGATATATATATATATATATATATATATATATATATATATATATATAATAACATCAAACTTAGTATAAGTTAAAGAAAAATGAGATGAAAGACTTGCTGAAACCTCATGAAGAGTGAATTGAACAATTATAAAATTTAATTCTACTCATGGTGTTGATTATAACATCAATCAGCTAAGTTATAAATTTTATATGTATTAATCATATATATATATATATATATATATATATATATATATATATATTAAGGCAATTCACTCCAAGCAAGGCGGGAGTGCCACTAGCACGCAAGGGGTTACAGAGGATTGCGAACGGGAGTAAAGAGTCGTGTTTGTGGAAAGGATACAGTGAAGGACGGAGAACAAGATCAAGGAATCAGAAGATGTCGATTGATATTACATTTGAATATTTGAAGATTATCGTTCTCGAGATGCCAACCTGGTAGCTCATTTTCAATTCATGTAGTTGGGGAACCAGCGAAAGTAGCTCACTTTCGCTGGTTCCCAAGACTTTACCGAAGAGAGGTAGGAGACTGATAGGACGGTAGTGAGACACACACACACACACACACACACACACACACACACACACACACACACACACACACACACACACACAGACACACACACACCAACACACACACACACACACACACACACACACATATATATATATATATATATATATATATATATATATAGGGTGCGATTGATAGATGGTCGTCTAAATTACGCATGTTGCATAGTCTTATTGCCAGACAGTGTATTCCAGCAGTCACCCTCTTGACCCAGGGAGGAACTACCCCATCAAGGCATTTGATGTAGGCCTCTGTGTTGAGTCTGAGGCCCTGTGAGAAGATAAATAGGAGAATAACGTCGCCATCACTAGTGATAACTCCAAACACTATGATGTTTAGTTAATAGAATATATCATCAAACTCTTCCCGAATGTTCTGCGCTCTCCTCAAATTGACACCCAAACACTCTGAAATGTTTGTATTAGAGTTTCCGACGCAAATGCCAAGCAGTACAGAATGTCGTTTCCAAATTTCTGGCGGTTTAAATTGCATCCTGGTGCTCTTTTTCTCACAGAAACTGGCCCTACTATACTGTGCAGTCGACAAAATCAAAAACAAACTACGCATGCGCAAAATTAAAAATATAAAATGGCGACAGTTTACCTACAAAGTATTATCGTTAAAATCTTTATGTTATTATTAAGAGGAAAAATCAAAGGATTTTTTCATTATTAAATTATATTTTTATCCTCTTTAGAACTTCCAGCATTTTGATTAAAATTTTGTTTTTCGTGCGTCAGCGTGTGACCGTGGATTAGTATGGGAAATTTTAGCGTCTATTTGCGGTGAAAATCACATTGATTAGAAATTCTTGTAAAAATTCAGACAATTGTCGGATTTTAATGAAACTTTTAGGACTTATTCTCAAACTAGCAGCATGACCCGGCGTTGCCTGTGCTTGATTCAAAAATCGTACGACTTATACAGCAATCGCTATCACTTGACTTAAAATATTTTTGCCCTTCCCTTGCCTTGAAATCAGCCCCCTGATTTCCAATTCTTTAGGCGTTATCCATCACACCACCAGCAAATTTACCTTTCGTATTCCCAAACGATTACCCATTCAGAGACTGACTAGTGTCGACAAATACTTAACTTCTGTGATCGTACGGGGAA
>CAHIKZ030000953.1:890000-901977 GCA_903632075.3 Acanthosepion pharaonis
TAAAACAAATATTGTGCATCCAACAGGAATCGAACCTGTAAGCTCTTTTCCACCAGGGAAGCCACTTCTACACTATTCTATCAAGCACGTTTCAGCTATAGAAGCGATTTCCTTGGTGGAAAAGTGGGTACAGAATTAATTCCTATTGGAGGCCCAATATTTTTTTTAGTTGAACTTTCAAACTAGGCTCGTTATTAATTTCGCTATTTAAAACAGATATATCAACCCAAGCACGCGTAGACAGTAAAAATAAGATTGATGCTGATAATATATGAGGAGGTGTTGAAACAAAATGCCTATTTTTGTAGTGATTTTATAACACATTTATGTTATAATTTTTTTAATAAATAGTTATATATATATATATATATATATATATATATATATATGTATTGACGTGGATAAATACAATAGCAATAACTAGATATTAGCAGCTGTATATACGTGCCTTAGCGTACATACACAGGTAAGCGAATTTTAAAAAATGTTAAAAAATTTTAAATTAAAAATTAAAAAAAAATAAAAAGTAATAATTCGTGCCTGATGAGTTAGGAGAACAACCAAACTAAAGTTTCCTTTCAAACGTATATGTATATATATATATATATGTGTGTGTGTGTGTGTGTGTGTGTGTGTGTGTGTGTGTGTGTGTGTGTGTGTGTGTGTGTGCATATATATTACTTTTATTATTGATGGATTAATTCGTTGTCAACGGGTTATCACCGTTTTGCAGTTTATTCTAGGAAGATCTAAAGTAGAAATACCGAAAAACAAATGCATTGAAATAATTGTCATATTCAAAGTACATGCGTAAAAAAGAAAATAAATCAAATATTCAAAAAGTCTTCTATATTAATTCCCATTGACCTTTTTATTTATTTTAATATTTATATTTTTACTAATTTTTATTGATATTTTTTTTTCTTGATTCATGGATTGATTCGTTTTTTACGGCTTGTCAACCCTTTGCAGGTTATTTAAAGCCTAAAATATTTTTTAGATTGTATGAATGTTATTTTTGGTGGGGAGTTAATAATGGTTTACTGATATAAATTCAATTGAATTAACACATATCTGTGGGAAATAGGGGGTTTGGTATAGTTTGGTTTGGTTTGTTTTACGGCATATCAACTTCAGTGGGTCATTTAATGCCGACAAATTTTTTTTCCTGGTAATATTTTTGTTTTGTCAAAAATCTATTTATGGAAATATTTTTTTTCTCAAAAATAGATAGCTGGTAATATTATTTTAAAAAAACGTATTGCTGGTAATATATATTTTTTTCAAAAACGTATTGCTTGTAATAGTTTTTTTCTTCAAAAATTTATTTCTGGTAATAATTTTTTACTACGTATTTCTGGTATTAAAACCTATTTTTACACTTCCATAATGCTTTTTACCTCAGTTTCGGGGTTAACTATTTGTCCATAGCTGGGACCCTAGCAGGTGCTACCACCCCGGGTAAGGGTAGACCTTGGAACACCAGCAATTAAAAGGTGATTCCACGCTCCTCAAAACCTCCTGATCAGAGGCCTTGCTGTTGGACGACGTAGTTTATCGTCTTGCCCTGGACGCGGATGTAGTTTATCGTCATACCCAGGACGGGGGAATAGGTGGATATTTGTGCGTAAGTGAATATAACGAACCGAATGGAAATTCGAACTTGACTCTCCCATTAACAATTCTGAGCCATTATCGATTACACCACCCGCACATCCAAGCTTACATCGCCTGCTATTCCCAAGCGGTCACCCATCTAGGGAATGACAAGGCTCGACGTTGCTTAAATTTGGTAATCTTAAGGGCAAGATGAAGATAGATCTATATGTGTATAGCTTAATTAATTTATGATCTTGGATTTTCATCTGAAATTTTCAGTATATAATTTTTAATCTATCTAATTTATGTCGATGTTTTGGATTATGTGCAGTGACAACGCTCTCTAGGAAAGGTTCTTAACTTACGCATTGACTTGTTTACGTATGTGAACGTGACATACAGACATAAAAAAATACTATTCAAAAATGCATGCACATAAAAGACTCGGGGACACAAAAGTTCTCGGCCACGCTGGCTGTAATTATCCTTCTTTTTAATCGCCCGGCGTCGAAAATAAAGAAAAATTCCTTATCTTCGTCTGGCAAGAATGTAAATTTAAAGAAATGTCTTGTGTTAACACCCGTCGTTGTCATGATGCTTTATTGCGTGTTAAAAACGAAACATCTGCAGAGATGACTTAAGTATAAGCTAAGTCTCATTGCCTTAAGCATTTTGTTTTTTTGTTTTTTTTTTAAATTCCCTGCCTCCAAAGATGGTTGCAGGGAACGATATAACAATTCTTGGCTGCATATTGTCTCTTTTGTTATTTTTAAGCCCAGTTTTATTTTTAAAAAGTAAAACGAAATAAAGACCCGATTCGAGTATTTCTTTCGGAGTTTTTTCGATCGCAGCTGCGAAGAGAAAAACGGAATTGTTTTTTTTTGTCTTTTTCTTCAGAATGTAAAGTTTAAGAGTTGAAAAAAATGATTTCTTGAAACTACATCTCTAACTTGTGCGTGTTTGCGTGCGTATGTGCGTTCGAGCGCGTGTGTGTATGTGTTGCTGTAAATACATACGTTTAAAGTGTTCCCTAGTTGTCAGTAAGAATACTCAATATCGAAATTCTGTAGAGATAGTGTGAACATAAAAATCAACACTGCATTTTCTATAGTTCTCTTGAGATGTGAAACTGCCAATCACCCTGTAGGGTATATATATATATATATATATATATATATATATATATATGTGTGTGTGTGTGTGTGTGTGTGTGTGTGTAAGCAAATATATGGATATAGATCCGTTAGTATGAAGAAAAATATACGGAAAAAACAAACAAAAATCCTAATATGCAATTATTTCCTCTTTTCTAGTAAGATTAATGCTCGACAAACGTACATATAAGTTTTAGATCAAAATAAAATTCTTTTCGTTTTTCATTCAAAATAATCAAATTTTAGGAATACGTTTTCACAACATCGCCCACGTGACGACGACGTGATCATATTTAAACGGAACACTGATCTTATAAAAGATTTCAGTTATCTGTTTTGATTGGTCTTGCTCCTATGTCCATCGTCTTTTTCATGTTTAATTGAATATGGTCTAATGTTAATTATGTTTTATGAATATGTCCTGAAGATGGTCTATTAAACCGAAACATTCGACGTTGACATTATATTAACATTAAAACAGCATAATTGCATATTATGATTTTGTTGGTTTTTTCCGTATATTTTTCTTCATATATATATATATATATATATATAATGTTTTGAACATTAAAAATATTAAAAAATTAAAATCTTCAGACTGACTAGGTTGTATATTAATATTCTTTCGTTTTTATTATTATTTCAATTAGATTCCTCCGGAGAAAAAGAATTCTGCTTGTTAGTAGCAGTGAACTACAGAAATGAATATCTTGATGGAGAAAATGAACTTTTGTCTGTAGTTTTCATTTGTTTTTTTAATTTTTTAACACGAAATGTGGTCAGTCCTTGTGTTGGTCAAACAGTCTCTTTTAAGTTGTTATTTAAGAGCTGGATGGATTCATGCTGTTCTGAATTTCCTTGGTCATTTTGACAGTTTTATTGGTTCCTGGAAAGGCAATGTGTCTGTGTTGAGTGTGTGTTATCATTTAGCTCATTAGGGAGTGGATGAGTATGATGTGCGTAAGTGTGTATATTATTATGGGTGTGTGTTATCATTTAGCTCCTTTCGGAGTGAGTGAGTATGATTTGTGTAAGTGTGTATATTAATATGGGTGTGTGAATAAATGTGAGGCCTCAACACCTCCGCAAGGATGTCTGTCTTGTGTGGGTAAATGTGGGTAGGGCCTGATTTGTGGGGTTATATATTAATTTTATACATATTGATATTGAGCAAATATTGATTATTACTAAAATTTTCGTTATTAATTCTCTGATGGCCAAGATTTTACATTCCAACATGTCAATAACTATTTTAATAGGCATAACATTTTAATAGGCATAACATTTTAATAGGCATAACTATTTTAATAGACATAACATTTTAATAAGCATAACATTTTAATAGGCATAACTATTTTAATGGGCATAACATTTCATTTGTCCTACTGTTCGGGATTGAATCATTTGAAATTATTAAAAAATTTCCGTCTTTTCGAGATCGAAAAATAACATCAGAAAAAAAGGTACTGGACTGTTACACATTGTCTTATCTTCTATAATGCAGTAAATGCTGTGCCATTTCGTCAAAAAAGGATGAAAATACTTGAAGCGACAGGGATGTGATTCCATTGATGAATATTTAGAATACTACGGCTAGAGAATGTGACAAATGAGGAAGTTTAAATGATAATAGGCACTATAAAGGAAATTTTGAGGACCTGTTATAAGGATGGAAAGCTTGGAGAATTTAACAATCACAGGGTGCTTTGAAGTGAAAAGAAGCAGAGAAAAGCAGAGAGTAATCTACTTGGCATGCTTGGACAAAATAAACAGAGAAACAAATACTACGAAGACAAATTGTGAATTCCACTTTTGGGAACCCCCTCAGGGACCGGACAGTAAACCCAGGTAAAGTACTTCGTACTATTATGCAGTTATCAATGGCGTAATTACAGTCTCAGACTTCACATTGGTAAGTACGTAAGTACAGATAACTCTGTAAAAAATTAAGGATAGATTTGATACTGCATTTATATTATGAACAGGGCCCCTTATAAAATGACTTAAAAAAACAGTATATTTCAATGCCGACAAATGAGTGTAGAGAAAAGTTTCATGTATACTAATCTTCAAAAAGTATTCAACACCAAATTTGTCCCTATTTTTATTTTTTTACGTGCGGACCACTAAATTTAAGTAGAACAATATTTTTAAAAAAATCCAAACAAAACCTCGCGTATTAACTGAACATAATTTGATATCACGAACTCTGTTCATAGCCTGACTCGACAGGCTGCGCACGAACGGGCTTTAGTTGCACGCGCATTTCCGTTCAATGCTACAATCTCAGATCGTGCAGTCCCGGAACTTTCTGATACTGCTTGATAAGCAGAAAAAAAAGAAACTTCATATATATATATATATATATATATATACTTTTTCTTCTTTTTTTGTTGGTCTTTCTCGTTAAATCTGCATACATAGCATGAAATATTTCCTGCACAAAAGCACACACCTGGTTCCGCACACGTAGGCAAGAAAGTTATTGTTCTAGCGAAGAAAGTATATTTCCTGCAGACCGCAGCAACCACGAAACGGCTAAATTCGTTGAGATTATATTTCAGAAATCGAGACAAAAAGTGGGGGGGAATGAAAATTACTGCAGCGTAAAGTTCCGAATTCCAAAACTGGATAGTGATAATTCCTTTTTGACAACTGCGCGCCCAAATTTGTCTTTCTGAGATTCCGGATTTCATATGTTAAAAAAAGGAGCGTTTTCAAATTTGTGAAATTCTTTCGTGAAACCGTGAAACCACCAGTTCTTAATCTCAGGAAAAGCTATGCTTTAGCAGCGTGAGGAAGAATGCCAAAATCACACATACACACACACACATACACACACACATACATATATATATATATATATATATATATATATATATATATATATATATATATATATATATATTTCGATAAACGTGCAATCAATTTACAAATTCATGAATTATTCATACAAAAAACAAATGCAAGGTTAATGATTTAATTGGCGAGAAACCATCGTCGCAAACAATTCAAATAATATACAAAAAGCCCCGAACCTGTTATGAATGAAAAGATCATTGTTTTTATAAATTTCTGCTGCATTAGTTCTTATTTTTACTACAAGCTTTCGTCTGTTCCTACAGACATCTTCATGTATGGAATAGATGTTGTTCTTGTTTTTTCTCTCAGTAATAAGAGGACAACGAAAATATAAGTATTGTTGTATCCGAAAAATGCTATTGGAAATGAGTTATTGTTTTTGGAGCGTGCAGTAGCAACGCTGAGTTTGATTTTAAATTTTACAGTTGTGCGTTCTTGTACAAAAATGGTGACATCTTACAAACGTGTTAACTATTTGTCCATAACAGGTGCTACCACCCGGGGTCAGGGTGGACCTGGGGACAGCAGCAATTAAGAGATTGCTCCACGCTCCTCAAAACCTCCTGATCAAATGCCTTGCTGTCGGACGTAGTTTATCGTCTTACCCAGGATGCGGATGCAGTTTATCGTCATACCCAGGATGAGGTACTGATCAGATATCGACTTGTGTGCCATCCATCGACTACAACTGTTCTTATAATGCGCGCAACACTGTGACTCTTTTGGCACTTTATAGTTCATTCACTCAATTTATTCTTAATTCATTGATTAAAATATTTTCTGTTTCTTTCACAAACAAATAATAGTAATAAATCGAAGAAAACCTAGTAAGTGCAGACTTTCTGGGTGAGCAAGACAATAAGATCCATTTTCGCTTCAAATCTGATCTTAGCCGATATTCCAATATATTATTAATCTCTAATCTTATTTTGAGCCTTTAAGGTAGTGAGTTTAGCGTTGTTTTTTCCAAGGATAATTAACAATTTCGTAGACTATAAAAAAAGGTATCCGTTGCAACAACAACCCAGAAGAGAGACGCAATGCCCAGAGTTTTCAGAGCCTACCTTTCTTTATGGTGCCGAATCTTTGGTCATATATATATTCGAGCAATTCCATCAATGTTGCTTCTGTAAAAAATCTCTAATACTGAGGTTCAAGCTTCATCCACAGTTAAAATAGTGAGTCTATGCTACAAAAGAGACTCAACTGCGGTAGGCTGGTCTCGTAGTAATTTTGGAGGACTACCGTCTTCAAAAGTACTGTTAAATTACCCTGAAAACACCGGTTCTTGTTGGATCACCGAAGTTAAGCAAAATCGAACCTGGTCAGTACTTCGATGGGACATCGCTTGTGAATATTGGCTACTTTAAGTAACCCGCGAAGGGTTGATAACCCGTAAAACAACACATCAATCGATATCGCTTTTCAAGGATCCGTCTATTTGGAGAATAAGTGACTTGGAGTATAAAGCCAGATACGCACTCTGGTTGGTGGCGCAGTTGAGGTTTCAGTAGCAAGGGTTTTATGGGGTTAAATTACTAGCCTCACACCGTCTAGACATTTTCGTCATAGTGAATAGTTTGAACCTTTGATCTGAGTAGCATTTTTATGACATAATTGTGGTCAGTCTCGTTACGATGGACAACCAAACGCATTTGATGTATTGTTTTGTAAAATGCATCTTATATGTTCATATAAGCTTTTATTTAGATTCCCTGAGGTTTCGCCTATGTATTTTTTGCGACAATTATTACAAACAATCGAATCAATGGTATAGGATCATAGAATATCCCCCTAGAACACGCAAACTTTAGGGTTTCCCTAAAATCAATAATATATATATATATATATATATATATATATATATATATATATATATATATATATATATTGTGTGTCTGTGTGTTGTCTGTATAAAAAGCACGTTAAGAAATCATAGAAAACTGAGAAGAATAAATAAATAAAAAACAAGTAAAATAAATTAACCCAAATAAATAAATAAATAAATAAACAAGCCACTCCAGCCAAAATAAAGGCCAGAATGTACCACTGACCCATATATATAAATAGTTGAGGAAAAATCCAACACTTGCGGCCTGACGATTGATTCTAGCATGAAACACCCTGTCGCCTTTGAGTGTTGACTTCAATGTTCACTTTTATATTTATATTTACATATAGCACACCATTAAAACTATATATATATATATATATATATATATATATATATATATATATATATATATATATATATATATATATATATATATATATATATATATATCCCTGCTGGGCGTAGATAGCCTAGAGGTTAGAATCTCCGACTTATGCCAAGATTTCGGTCCCAGGTTGAAGCGATTCGATGTCTAGCCACACTTTTGTTACAGTGAAACAATCTGTCTATGAATGACGTATATATATATATATATATATATATATATATATATATATATATATATATATATATATATATATATATATATTTTTTCCATGAGGCAATAACTTAGTGCGTAAATCGTTGGTTCGTGAATTTGGTGACAGCAATTGTGGGTTCAATCCCAGTGGCGTGGAAGTGTGCGACGACAGAGCAGTACTAAATAAGAATCAGACGAGGTATCCTTGGACATGGTCAGCGGAATGAGAGCAATGTACCCCAGTAAAAGATTCAAATCGAAGTACTCTGAAAGTTAACCAGATCATATATACCACTTGATGAAGGCGAAACTTTGAGGATAATAATGATAAAGATGAAAACAATTGTCCGCGTGTAAATAATGTAAATTTAATGATATACCTGCTCCCACATGAAATAGTAAGCTCCTATTGAAATTAGATTCATGTTTGCGCCTCTTCGAATTGCGTTTTTTTTTTCATAATACATAAAAAATATACAGATTGATATAAACGTAATTGTGTTGTTTTAAATATTGATTGTGGATCTTTTAGTCTTTGCCATCTTGTTCGTCTTGGCTACAGGACGTGTACCAATGATTCACTAGTCTTTGAACAAGTTGCTTTCCATCTGCTGACACCACAGTGTGCCATTTTATTTTTTTCGTGTAAAGGACTAACAGTTCGAGCCATCACTTCCGGTCAGATTGGAACAAACAAAGATTAACATTGTTGCTGGTTTATCCCTGTTAGTAATGACATGCAGCAAAATTAGAATGAATTAAATGTGACCTGTGTCTTATAGGATACAAATCCTATATTCCAACAAATGACTAAAAAAACACAAAGTAGATTTGCACATCCGCAAAATCGGATCAAAACGACCAAAAAACAGATTTCACAATAAGTGTGAAATTAATTTTCTGACCAATGAAAGGAGGCGATTTGCTAAACCAAAAAAAGATAACGAGCCAGTGTGAAAAAAAAGTCAACAATAAATACAGAGTTTTCAAGTCAGTCGCAAAAGATCACAGAAGATTGACAGTAAATTTCATCACTGACTCAAAACTGATTTTAAAAGGAATTTGAAAGTGGAGTAGGAAAAAACAACAAAACAAATTTACAACTGACTCAAAAACAATTCATAAGTACATTTTCCTTTTATCTTTATTCCTCATTCACACTCTCTTTTTCAACTTAAATTTTCGCCCCTTTTTCATTTTTTACAACTATACAAAACAAAAGAAAACAGACATTATTCTGCTACTCTGTTAAAAAAAGACAGCGAACACAGACATTTTTATAAAAATCACATTTTTGCTTTAACGAATTAAAACATTAATCTTTTTTATCCTATTCACAAGATGATAAATATACAATGTTCTATTTTCTATAAACGTTCCTTATCGTGTTGTTTCTTCTTGAAATTTGCGTTGTATTTTGTGGGCAGGGTACCCGTATTAAATTCTCCTTTAATCCGGGTACGCTGAACTCCACAGTCTTGTCGTGGGGGTCACATATAAAATGTTTTCGAAGGTCGTCGAAAAATATTGACAACCTCAACAACAATATGGAGCATACGTATACAACTGACATTTTTGTGCTGAATAGCAAATGTTTGAAATTTTGATGGACACAGTGGTGGGTGGGGTTGTCACTGCGTTTCTTTATATTACGGTGGTTAGCCTTCTGCAAGATTCAACACACTTAAAATACTTATGTCCCATGAAGTTTCTTGCACGTGCAGCAAATACAATGAAACATTTCCCCTCCCCTGCAAGTTGTATCAACTATTTTAAAATTAAGTGCCTTCAGTTCATTTCCTCAGCTGAAACTGATTGTCAAAAAAAATACCAGAAACAGTTTTTCCGAATTCCAAAATCTAAACAAAGACAGATTCTACCTACCTCCGACTAATTCTCAAAGTTAGACATTGGTGCCACAGAAATACCTCCCACGTTTTAAAGGTTGACAAAAAGACCAAGGTCAATGCTAAAAATATATATATATATATATATATATATATATATATATATATATATATATATATATTTAAAAGACATTTTTATATAACGTTCTTTTTATAGATACAAGTATTTAAGTAAATGCATAATCTATAAAAGAACGTTAAACATAAAATGTCTTTAATAAATATATTGTCAGACTTTGTCCATTTCTTAATATATATATATATATATATATATATATATATATATATATATATATATATATATATTTCACTGTTGTTTAAACAAAGGGATATTGTTTTTATTCATTTCGTTTTAAAATGACATCCTTCAAGTGGTGGCCTTTGTTTGCGATACATAGTTGCAGACGATTTCTAAACCTTTTCCATCACCTAGAAGATTGAGCGCTTCGTGGTCTTCAGGTGGCTTTCTTTCAAACGTTGAAGCTTTGTCCCTAAAATTTCTAACCCCTAGCAGTATCGATGTTCCATTCAGAACAGCATCATTCCGACGTCATGTGCATGGAAATCTCTCTGTGTTGCAATTACAGACTGACCAGTTTAAAAAAAAAAATCGTTTCAACCGCAAACGCACGGTCTTCCCCGATCCAAGCTACGATAATAACCGATGGTATCTGAGGAAATGGTAACTTGCCCAAGTTTACTATCATTAAAAAGATGACAGTTAAAATATGGGAGGTATTTTTGCCGGACTTTGTATTTTTTTATAACTATTATAATGTCATAATTTGGAATAATGGATTCGGCTGGAATTCGAGCCGAGTTCGAATTCCAGTCAAATCCATTACATTCACTTACGTGCTAATACCCTTGGGAACGGTATGAATCCTCTTCTTCTCCCCACACCAGCTATGGGTAAATAGCAGGACAGAAAGGGTTCTATAGCCTTGGATGGTAACTGGTCTACCGCAGAAATAAATGGCAACCTAATGCGGGAAAAAATCTGCCTCGTCAGTCATGTATCGAAATATACATGATCGACTAAGCGTGTATCACGCATGGCACATAACTGACTGAAATTCATTTACGTGCGAATATCCTTGGGAAACCTATGAATCCTCTTCTACTCCCCCACCAGCTATGGGTAATTAGCAGGGCAGACCGGGTTCTATAGTCTTGGATGGCAACGGGTCTACCGCAGTAATAAATGGTAACCTACTGCGGGAAACAAATCTGCCTCGTCAGTCATGTATCTTTCGATACATGATCGCCTAAGCGTGTATCATGCAAGGCACAAGTGAATGAATGTCATAATTTAAATTCAAATTTAATTTTCCCTATTTTTTTTTTACTGAACTTCACATACAACAAGACTTAAGAACCACTCAATGCAGAGGATTCCAGAATGAGGTGGGTGATATTAATATAAGATGAGTGAAGACTATGAGGATAAGGAGGATAGATAATGATTGATTCTTGACTTGAAGAGGTTAAGGTTGTTGTATTCTGGAAAGCAATCACAAAGTAGCATCTCTCGGCAAAAAGATGTCTGAGTGGGAAAAAATTGAAATAGTGGGGGGGTAAGGGTGGTTCCACTTCGTAGACGTAGCCTAGCGGGTTTTAGTTGTAAAGGTTCGAGCTGGAGGAACTAACGAATAAAGCTACTCTGAACATTTGCTATGGAAATAGCGATGGAGTATTGATAGGATATCGGCGTTCCCTTTGTGTGAAAGCGGTTCTAAAATGGGGTAGATATTATCTCGTTATCAAAAATTGAAATGAAAATCTGTTTGATAGCAGTAGCCGAGTGATTAGAACTGTAGCTTTCCAAGATTATTATTATTATTATTATTCTATGTGCCATGTCCTTTCAGGACGTTGGCGATCATGGCTCTCCACAATTTCCTGTCCTTTGTAGCTCTTCCTTTGTCTGTCATCTCTTCCAAATCTTTCTCCGCCATCCATTCTCTGAAGCTCACCAGTTAGGTTACGAGTTGCTTTCCTCTGTCTCTCTTGCCTTCAATCTTGCGTCTTGCGTATGACG